>WNYA01000845.1:0-109774 GCA_019512145.1 Engystomops pustulosus
CGGTGGGGTTCTGACCGGTGGGGTTCTGACCGGTGGGGTTCTGATCGGTAGGGTTCTGACCACTGGGTTCTTCATCGATCAAAAGAATGGGGGTCCCTTCCCTTTCTCCATAATTGATATTTCATCTTCATAAGTATTTCGGCAGTCACGTAGACGATGAAGAGAGACATACTGGACCCGCTGCCAAAGCAATGGTTCTACTACTAGGACTCTGAGCGATCAGATCGTAGTCCTATATCCTGTGGATAGGGCTACAACATGAATATTGGACCAAGCAATTTAAAGGAAAGTGATGCAGAACATTACAGAGTAACAAATTATCAACATTGAAGCCAATAGGAGTGAGTGACCTGCTCCCAAGAGCTTACAATCTATGAGATACTGGGTGAGGTGAGAAGCAAAAGTAATGTACAATAGTCCAGATTTCTTTTATAAAAGCACAGAGTAGTACACACAAACCTTGAGTATGTCCTGACATTAAGTTTTCCTTTTTATAGCTGGAATTAAAGGGATAAGGATCTGAAAAATAGTAAATAGCTAAGATAAAGGGATTTGGTTAACCCTTCCTAGAAATCAAGGGGCTTTAAGAGCACAATAAAACGGTGGATATTGAGAATTAACTTGGGGTAGTGCATTCTAGAGAACTAGGGAAGCTGGAGAAGAGTCTGTAGGTAGGTTTAGATTATTGTGAGAAGAGATTTGTGGGTAATTAAGGGAAATTACATTCTATAGTTTAAAGACAAACTGTGCAGAGATCTCGGGGTGACATAAAGGGGTCCCCCATTGTCATGATTGGGGGGGGGGGGTCAGTGATCGGACTACTACAGATGAGATTGGTAATTTCCATTGGATAGATTATAACAATCAAACAGTACAACCCCATTAAGGTCAGGAACATACAAACCGTTATCCGGTTTGAACGCAGCGATTTAAGGTGTGTTTATATGTTCAGTTTTTCAGATTTTTTTTGATGTCCAAACCAGGAGTGGAATGTAAAAAAAAGAGGAGGAGAAGCTTCTCTAAATGATATGTTCTCCCCCATTATGATGCACGCCTGCTTGAAAAGCTATGTATGAAAAACTGAAAGTGTGAACGCGCCCTAAGGGCACGTTCACACATTGCGTTTTGGCAAGCGTTTTCAGCTGAGGAGAGGTGATTTGTCTAATTATATTACTGTTTACATTTGTTAACAAAATAAATGTTAACATATTGTTAATGTTGCGTTTTGTAAACACGTATGTTAAAAACTAATGTAATTAGGCAAATCCCCTCTCCTCAGCTGTTGTAACACGTTTCAAAAGCAATGAAAACGCAGTCCAAAACGCAACGCTGGACCCTTAGTAAATAAGCCCCGCTGCGTGTGACTCAGAGCCTGGGTTACTTTGAGTGATACTTTGCTGCTCCTTCCCCCATCACCTACATCACTTACTCCCAGGCAGCTGAATGGGGAGGTGTCTCTATTTAATCGAGACAAAGAGACGCAGGCTGCAGAGGGAGAGTCAGATCCTGGAGGAAGCATGAAGGTGGAAGCCGTCCTCATCGCCAGCCTGCTCCTGCTGAGCTCCCACATAGGTACCGTCCCCCATTATATATATATCTATTATATATAGTGAGTGCATAGCTGGTAGATACTTTAAAGATTGTCATGTAATTAATGGATATTATGTTGGTTTCTGAATTCTTGAGTCATGAAAGTCCAAAATGACCTTGGCTTTGACTGGATGTGTGGTCTCTAAATGGTTAAGGATGACTATGAACACATAGACAATGGAGGTTGCTGGGGTCTGTATGCAGCTTCTACGTTGTGGGTGTTAGGACAGGACTTGCCTGGAATAGACGCTGATGTAGAAATTGATACTGCGACATGCCAGCCCGAGCTATTATGGGGGGCTCCACCAGACAATCCTCGCTGCCGGCAGATTTGTCTTATCCGGTGAATAAATGTTGCTGTTAATTGGAGACCCTGCAGAAAAAAACTTGATTGCTATGTCAGATCTGCGGTATTGGATGTGGTGGCATCTGACACAACTTAGGTTGCATGCTGATGCAGATGATGGAAAGAAGGGTTTAGTAGGACTCCTGCTCAAAGCTGAAACTGAGACCATATTTTGATGCTTAGTTTTGGCCTTAAACTGGAGATTAGGCTGCTCGTTGCTCCACCTGGAGCTCTTTCTTTATGATCATCTTCTCAGTTTCTGTGGTTAGCTTCCGAATGATCTTCTGGAGGTTTGTTCTCTTTGAAAACAGATTGGGGTGAAGCTTGGGTAGTCCTACATGCCACCTCGCAGGGAAGAGATGAAGGTTCTTGGTGCCAAGAAGACCAGGTTTTTTTTATATATCATTCTGAGATTCGCCCAACTGAACCAGGTTTTGTAAATCCCACCACAACAAGTGGATTTTACTGGTCATGTGAAGCCATCCACACTACGTTCTCCACCTTAACCCCCCCCTTCCACCTGCATATAGTCTACTGGTAGTGTATGGTTCACTGAGCTTCTCTCCTGACCTCATCCCTCACCAATCTTCTAGTGGTGATTTGGTCTTGGAGGTCCTTCTGCTTGGTCTTGCCTCTCTCCATCTCAGGTACGTGAGGAATTCCAGGTGTGGTGATGCTTCGTCTGCAGAAGTGGTAGCATCATCGTTGTGTGTCGGAGTAGATGCTGAGCAAGAGATGAGTGAGCAAAGAACACGGCCTACTCATCTTCTTGGATCCAGGACAAGAATGATGCTAGCAAAACTTTGGCATGTTTAATGGAACTGAGAGGGAACTATTCCAATTATTAAGCTGGGTTTGAAGGGGTTTTCCAAGATTATCTAACCTCCCCTCCCCCCCCCCCCCAAAGTTTTAAATGAGGCTTTAAATATTTCAGACCAAAGGTGGTAACATCATGTTCCTGTCTGCTGAGGCCAGTATTGACTTAGCTTTTGTGTGCACCATGTATGTGACATCACCACTTTTGGACCTAAAGCCCTGGACCGGAGCTAATCTTGAACTACGAGACAGGGGTTTCTACAAAGGGAGTAGATGTTTTGTATGATAGAGCTGCTGCTCTGAGGGTTTCAATGTTTTTTTGTTTTTTTTTTAGCTCTAATCAATATTCTTAATGGGACAGCCCCTTAATGGCCACACTGTCTCCCCCCACCAGTGCACAGAAGGTAAACGCCTAATATCATAGTTGTAGGGGTTGAATCCAAAATTGTTGATCCAGAAGAAGGGGCCAAACCTCTAGAAGGGCAGTTTCAAACCAGCTTTGTTTAACCCATGAAACACCCCATGTGATTCACGGACTGACCATGGTCATCTACAACTACCCTAATGCCAATAGATCCATAGTAAGGGGGGGGGGGCAAGGGGATTCTTAGAAACTTCACCTAAGTCGCCAAACTAGGAACAAAAACCAACGTGGTCTAACTCTTGTGTCTTCTCCTTCTATACCGGTCGTCTGAGTAATTAGCCAATGTATTGTAGAGGAGTCGATGGGGTTAAAACTAATCATTGTTAAAGCCATTAGCAAATGTCTATGTGGAGAGTTTGAGTGTAAATAAGAAACTTGATAGCGTGTGGGTTTTTTTTTTTTTTTTTTGTAATTTAATATTGGTTTACTTTCTGGGAAAGTGTGAGAATTTTTTTTATCGTGATGAGGTTTGTAGGAGGAGTAGTGACACCTAGACCTGTAAATATAGTAAATCTCTGGTCTGTGGATCCGGTTGTGGTAGGAAGTATTAATAGCCTCATGCCTATAGACTGTGAAAGAATGGATCAGAATCCTAAAGATCTATTGGAGAGTTTTTTGGGGTTTTTTTTGTTTTATTGTACAGGGAGGGGAGGAGATAAGCTGTGACATCATCTATTGTAATTAGTGATGTAATGATGGGTCAGTGTTATCTATATAGAGGTCATTGTACAGGGAGGGGAAGGAGATAAGCTGTGACATCTCTATTGTTAATTAATGATTTAATGACGGGTCAGTGTTATCTTGAGAGTCATTGTACAGGAAGGGCAGGAGAGAAGCGTAACAGTCATCTATTGTCCTGTAGTGATGTAATGAGGGTCATTTTCTATATAGAGTTCCTTGTACATGCCGGGGAGGGGAATAAGCTGTGACTCTATTGCGTGTGATGTAATGATGGGTCAGTGTTATCTATCAAGAGGTCCTTGTACAAGGGAGGATGAGATAAGCTTTGAATCATCTAATTGTAATTAGTGATGTAATGATGGTCGTGTTATCTTATAAGGTCATTGTACAGGGAGGGGATAACTGTGTCATCATCTATTGTTCAGTAGTGATATCAGGATGGGTCATGTTTATCTATATAAGATGGTCATTGAACAGGAGGGGGAGGAGATAAGCTGTTGACATCAGCATCTATAGTTTAGTAGTAATGTAAATGATGGTTCATGTTTCTATAAAGAGGTCTTTGTACGCGATGGAGGAGACAGCTGTGAATCATCTATTTCCATGTGGCCAAGCCCTTGTGTGATTGACTTCAAGATGTCTCAAGAGCATTCTCAAATGGTGTCAGGGTCTAGCAAACCACCATTCGAATTCTTTGGTATGATTGTTTGAGCATATCAGAACTAGTTGTCCTCTGTTGCATTGCAATGTCTCAAATCTTTTTTCTTTTTTCAGGACATGCCCTTGATGCTATTCAATGTGACTAAAACATGTTGTTCCCTCAAGGACTCCCGGCCCTGCGTCGTCTACATGAAGCTTGTGGGACTGAGACTGCCAGACAGGTGAGTTATCCAGGAGATAGTTTTGGGGAACATCACCAGGAAACGCGACTATTATCAAGATCCCTCCCCCTTTTTAATTGTATGGAAAGGCTAACAATGGCCTCCGTAATCTCTTGGTGTAACAAGTACGTGTCCACACCAATAGCATGTCAGATTGGATTGACTTTGGGCCCACCGGAAAATAAAATGATTCTGGAGACCCCTCACACTCCACCGACCCTAATAGCCTCCATGATGTAAAATGAGTCCTTTGGCAAACTCTAACCAGATCTCTAGTCTGACGTACATTTGGGGACTGATATCCGCCAGTTATTTTTGTAGGACTTGACAATTGTTTTAAAACATGTTTAAGTTATACAATGTTGAGATATAATATTTTGTGGTGTAGACAGGACTGTCCACATAAGGGTGCCCCAGAAGACCTGTTGGTCGTAAGCAAAAATCAGGGCATTGAAGACCTTTAAAGTCCCTAACTTGTCCCGTTGAGCTCTTCGGGCTTCTGGTGGCGTTCCACGGAGGCGATTGTTATTGGTTGCGTTGGTGCCTTCAAAGCTTTAGATTTCATTTTGAATACACAATTCTCGACCTTGATTTGGTTACGACTGAGTTTACACTCATTTACGAAACCTCGAAGCCGCATCTTACGTCTAACCCTGGTGGTCGCAGCAGAGATCCGTTTGGGACACGATATCGAGGAACACTCTTGATCCCTTCCCCTATTAACTTGGTCTTTTGGTTTTTTGCATATGGGGGGGTTACTTGGTTTGAAGCAGCAAGATCATTCAAAGCGACCGACTGTGTCACCGAATCGTCCGTCACCTAGCTGGTCTGACTGTGAAACCACCCGTTCCGTCGCACCAGCTTATGTAACCAGCAGCTGCCTCAAAGGCTCTGTGATGACTGGAAGGCCACGATTGGGCGCTGGACTTGCGAATCACATTTTACTAACTCAATGGTTTCTGTATTAATTGTACTAATATGGCGCCACATGTACTCCATGCAATCTGCGCTCCACCACACAGGTTTTAACGGCCTCCGCATCGCGTATGTCGGCCGTTGTAGTAAAAAAAAAATTCTTGTTTACAATTATTGATACACGCAGTTTTAGAGGAACTAATGGTATTTTCACAATCCGTACAGTGTGGGGAAGACATTGACAAAGGAAAGGAAAAAACCTAACCGACAATTACGACTTGTATAATAAAAACTAAGATTTGTTGTTTTACCTTATTTGTGGCTCATGTTGTAATCCAGATTTCAGTGTTTAGGCTTCTCTCTGCAAGTAAACTTTTGATGCGATCGCCGGCCTTTGCTTGGCTTTCACATTGGGTGTGTTGGAGAGAGAGGTTGATCGGAATAGCCAGGATTTAATGTCGTCTACTATACAAATTGGATTGATAACCAACCGGGGTCGCTGATCTATGAAATCGTCGGACTAAGGCCACACGGGCAAAAACTGTCCAGTGTGGCCTAACTCCGGAGCGTTGAGGGTCCCCATTTCTGGATCAGGTAAAGGTCTAATTGGTGTTGGGTTCCATCGTTGAACCCTACTTTCAAGCTGGGTTTTAGACCAAGTGGGGCCCCAAAATAAAACTTTTCTGAACCCGTTACAAATCCGTAAGAGGCTCCTTTAGCCCTGCACAATAACACTTTGCTCCCATACTAGCTGGATCTAAACGATGGACTGATGTAGATTGATGATAGAAGTCCTGGATAGATTAAAGTATGGGTAAATAAACAAAAGGCTAGATAGCTAATTGTTTAGATACCGACAGAGAAGATGGAAATAGCAAATGATAAGTATCTTCCCCCATGCCTTCAACCAAGGGAAATTAAAAGAGCAGACACAATCCTCTGCCCCTGGCAAATCCCCCGTTTGCCAGTATGCTCACTACTGCCCTACCACACTGGACTCTTAGTCCTTGTTCTTGTCGAAGATCTTTGAGGTCTAAACCGTCACTCTTACTCTACCCTTCATGGCTATACGATTTTAGAGGTGGAGCAGCGGAAGTCTGTAGTCATCTGAAGGCCAGAGCTGGTGGAGCATGCGGAAAGTCTGTATCAACTGAGGCCAGAGCTTGGTTGAGCTCGAAGTCCTGTAGTCAAGCTGAAGGTCAGGGCTGGTGGAGCATTCGGAAAGTCTGTAGTCCAACTGAGGCCAGAGCTTGTGGAGCATGCGGAATCGTAGTCAAGCTTGAAGGCCAGACTGGTGGAGCATGCTGAAAGTCTGTCATTCGCTAGAAGGCCCAGAGCTGGCTGAGCACCGTTCCATACAAACCTTTCAATAATATTCACAGTGTCGCAAAGCGAGTATTCTCAGACCAGGAGTTGTACGGTGAGGGAATCATGGCCCTCTCCTGAGATGAGCAAGTCTTAGGAAACCCTTTAATTGCCATATTATAATTCTACATGTCATGTTTCACAGAACCTTCTCTGCTCCCGGTGGCCCATCCAACCCTGGCGAAGAGTGCCTTCCTGGTATTTAGAGGAAATCTACCATCAAATCAATCACAACAACCAGGGTCACTTAACTCATAGATCCAAGCACAGCGTGACTGCGGGTTATATTTTGGCTCATTAGCTAATTTTTAAAGTTGATGGTAGAATGAAAGACCATGGATAAAAATATATAGAGGGTCCCACAGTCCACGTGCCCTGTGAAAACTATGCGTAAATTGACCCTGGTTTAATGAAGATTGATGGAGATCCCATATGTTAGAGACAGTTTGGTATCGGCTGTACCGCTATTAGATGGGGTGACAGTTCTGTACTTAGGACCTAGAGGAGCCTTAAATTGATCCGTGGCTGTAGACCTTGTAATCATGACCAGTTAGTTTTATTTTCTCGCGTGGCTCTCATGGGTTGTTGTGGGTCACCAGATAACACGGCTGTGTCACTGGTATTATCACTGCTTCTGTGAACATAGTGAACGGTTGGTAATGTCGAGTATACAACACTAGAAACCCAATGTTTAATGTGCCTCCACACTTCCAGCGAGAGTCGTACTACAGGAGTGCTTGGCTGGGAAATTCGTCAGGGTGTAACAAGTCTTGGTGTTCTAGCCAAAAGGAAGCATAAAAGCCATTTTATCCATTGTTCCTGTATATGTCGATCACATGTATCAACTAACTGTACTTAGGTCCACCTGGTGGTGGGTCAGACAACTAGATCAATGCAATCAGCAGCTTCCTGCAGCAACACAGAGATGGATTGTGGTATAAATCCTCCATTCTTCGTGTAGTGGCCAATGTTTACTGCACTGATAGAAGCTGACTTCCTTATCCGGACACTCCCAAATAAGTATAAAGATCCTATAACCAACGTTGCGGGTCCCATAGCCTTTCACACAAGGCCTTTTACCATTTCGAGATCTTCTCCTTGCCATACGAATTGCCCCTAACCCTGACACCAGACTGCATTATAGGGGTGCGGGCTCATGGGGTGCGTGCATGGGGGCCCCCACCACTTTGTCCCTTAAACTTGGTATTATTGATTAACTGGGCGCTGTATAGGTGATTACTGGGGGAGCTGTATATAGTGATTGCTGTGGAGCCTGTATATAATTGCTGGTGGAGCTATTATAATGGATTATTGGGAGCTGATATAGTGATTGCTGGGGGGCTGTAATATAATGATTGGCTGGGAGATCTGTATAATAGTGATTGACTGGGCGTTGTTATAGTGATTGCTGTGGGAGCTGTAATAATTAGTGATTGCTGGGAGAGCTGTATATTGATTGCTAGGGGGAGCTGTGGTTAGTGATTGCTGGGGGAGCTGTATTAGTGATTGCTTGGTCTGTATATTGTGATTACTGGGCGCTGTTATATTGATGCTGTGGCTTGTATATAGTGATTGAGTTGCTTGGGGGGAGCCTATATAGTGATTTACTAGGCGTTGTATATAGTGAATGCTGGGGGAGCTGTATATAGTAATTGCTGGAGAGAGCCTGTGTATATTGATTGCTGTGGTAGCTGTATATGTGGTTGCTGGGAGCTGTATATATGATTGCTGTGAGCTGTATATAGTGGTTTTGCTAGGAGCGTCTGGGGTATAGGATTGCTGGGGGAGCTGTATATAGTGATTGCTGGGGGAGCTGTATACAGGGTTGCTGGTAGCTGTAGGCTTGTGTTGTTGGGTGGTGTATATAGTGATGATGGGGGGCTGTATATTAGTACTTGCTGGGAGACGGTATAGTGCTTGCTGGGGCTTGTATATAGTGGTTACTTGGGGGGGGCGTAATCAGTAATTGACTGGGGAGCTTGTAGATAGTAAGTGCTGGGGAGCGTATATGTGATGGCTGGGGAAGTTGTATATAGTGATTGCTGGGGAGCTGTTATGTGATGCTGGGGACCTGTATATAGTGATTGCTGGGAGCTGTATAGAGTGGATTACTTACTGGGCTTTTTATATGGTTATTGCTGGGGGAGCTGTCTATCGTGATTGCTGGGGAGCTGTATATATGATTGCGGGGGAGCTGTAGATAGTGATTGCTGGGGTAGCTGTATATAGTGATTGCTGGGGGAGCTTATATATTGTTTACGGGAGCTGTATAGATGTGATTACTGGGCGTTGTAAATGGTGATTACTGGGGGAGCTGTATATTAGTGATTGTCTTGGGGGAGCCTGTACATAGTGGTTGCGGGGAGCGTACATATGATTGCTGGAGAGCTGTAATATAGTGATTGCTGGGGGAAAGCTGTACCATAGTGGTTGCGTGGGGGAGCTGTACATAGTATTGCCTGGGGAGCTGTAATAGTGGTTGCTGGAGAGCTGTGGTAGTGATGCTGGGGGAGCTGTATTGGTGATTGCTGGAGCTGTATTAGTGATTGCTGGGGGAGCTGTTATTAGTGTTGCTGGGGGAGCTTATGTAGTGGGATGGCTGGGGGCTGTATATAGTGGATTGCTGGGTGAGCTGTATATCGTGGTTGCTGGGAGCTGTATATAGTGCTTGTTGGGGGTTGTAAAAAGTGAGTGCTGGGTGGAGCTGTTATATCGGATGGGCTGGGAAGCGTGTATATAGTAATTGCTGGGGGAGCTGTATACGTGATTGCTGGGGAGCTTATATAGTGGTTGCTGGGGAGCTTTTAATATAGTGATTGAAATGGGGGGCCGTATATCTGGATTGCTGGGGGAGCTTTATATCGTATTGCTGGGGGAAGCTGTGTATAGTAATTGCTGGGGAGCTGTATGTGTGATTGCTGGGAAGCTGTTATAGTGGATTGGGGGCCTGGGGGGGGGGGGGGGGGTGGGGAGGGGGGGGGAGGAGGGGGGGGGGGGGAGGGGGGGGGGGGGGGGGGGGGGGGGGGGGGGAGGGGGGAGGGGGGGGGGGGGATGAGGGGGGGGGGGGGGGGGGTGGGGGGGGGGGGGGGGGGGGGAGGGGGGGGGGGGGGTGGGGGGGGGGGGGGGGGGGGGGGGGGGGGGGATCTTTATATATTGATTGTTGGTGGTTGTATATAGTGTTACTGGAGGAGATGTATCCAGTATTGCTGGGGTAGCTTGTATAGTGGGAATTGCTGGGTAGCTGTATATAGTAACTTGCGGTGGGCTGTATATAGTGGATTGTTGTGGGTTGTATATATGAGTACTGGATGAGAGTATAAAGTGATTGCTGGGTAGGCTGTATATAGGGATTGCTGGGGTAGCCTGGTATATAGTGAATTGCTGTGGGTGTATATAGTGATTGTTGGTGTGTTGTATATAGTGATTGCTGTGGGCTTTAATATAGTGGTTGCTGGGGGAGCTGTATATAGTGATTACTGAGGAGATGTATAAGTGGTGCTGGGGGATCTTCTATAGTGATGACTGGAGGATCTGTATATAGTGATTACTGGAGGACTATATATAGTGATTGCTGTGGGCTGTATATAGGATTTCTGGAGCTTATATATTGATGCGGTGGCGTTATATAGTGATTGCTTGTGGGCTTTATATAGTGATTGGTTGGGTGGTTTGTATATAGTGATTGTTGGAGATCTGGTATAATAGTGATTGTTTGGGTTGTATATAGTGATTCTACTGGGGAGCTTATATAGTAATTGCGTGGGCTTGTAATATAGTGATTGTTGGGGTTTTTATATGTGATTACTGTAGAGATGTATCAGTAATTGCTGTGGGCTGTAAATATATAGTATGCTGGGTAGCTGTATATAGTGATTGTTGGGGGTTGTATATAGTGATTACTGAGTAGCTTATATAGTAATTGCTGTGGGCTGTATATATAGTGATTGTTGGGGGGTTGTATACAGTGATTGCTGGGGGTCGGTCACTTGGAACCGTCATTTTTACCCGCTAAGATATAAGACCCAGATTTAAATTGTGCATTCTGTGACCATTTGGGGTCAGGAAGGTTTTGTTGTTCTACTGTGGGTCATATTGATGATCATTCTGGTCATTTTTTTTTTCCTCTTCTGGATTACACTAAGGAGTATAGGTTGACTTGATGGACCAAACATCTTTATTCCCCTAAATCTGTTGCTGCGTAGCTCATTTACAGTAAAGTGTATCTGTACTAATTTCCACAGCCGGGCTCCCCTATGGTAACATGGAGGCAGTCAGAAGTTCGCTAAGTTGGTGTGTAAGGTGTAATAGGTGTTAAAGCCGTACGGGAACCGTAACACATACATTCCATTCTACTCATTCCAATGTACTCACACTTACCACAATGTGGTTACTGTAGGTATCAGGTGGTTGGAGACTCACGCCATGAGAATCCTAATAACTGCAATCTACTGACTACCGATCCTGCCGTCTAACTTGCTGTCATTCTATAGGAAACTTCATTGTTTACTTCTTGTGGATATAAACCACTCCCTAGTCATGTGATGTCACACAGATACTGCTTGTGATATTCCCTGGTCATGTGATTCACAAACAGATTCCGCAACCGGCTCGTTATATCCATGGTCCTTGATGTCACACAGGTCACAGCTGTTAAAATCCCTGGTCAATGGATGTCACAAACAGTTTCACCAACATCTTGTTATATCCTGGGCATGTGATTCACACGATGCACACTGTTATTCCCTGGTCATGTAAGGTCACACAGGAGCAACGGCTTGTTATATCCCTGGTCATGTGATTTGTCACACAGATGTCACAAACTTGTTATAATCCCTGTCATGTAATGTCACCAGGGTGCACACTTGTTATATCCATGTCTGTGATGTCCCACAGATGCACAGGCTTGTTTATATCCCTGTCAGTAATGTCACACAGTGCCACGCTTGTATAGCCTGGTCATGTGATTCCACCATTCACCGCTTGTTATTCACCTGGGTCGTAAATGTCACACAGGGCACACTTTTGTTATACCATGTCCAGGTGATTCACACAGATTGCACAGCCTTGTTGTATCCCTGTCCATGTAATGTCACAACAGATGCACAGCTTGTTATTCCCGGTCTGTGAATGTCACCCATATGCACAGCTTGTTTATCCCTGATCAGTAGTGTCACACAGTGCACCGCTTGTTATATCCATGGTCATGTGATGTCACCCAGATGCCACAGCTGTTAGTAGCCTGTCATGTAATGTCACACAGTGCACAGCTTTGTTATATCCCTGGTCATGTGATGTCACACAGGTGCACTGCTTGTTTATCCCTTGTCAGAATGTCACACAGTGCATTGCTTGTTATCTCCCTGGTTCATGAAGGTCACACAAGTGCACTGCTTGTTATATCCCTGGTCATGTGATGTCACACAGATGCACTGCCATTATATCCCTTGTCCAATTTTTGTCACACACATTTGCACAGCTCATTGCCACACAGACTGGGGCAGATTTACTCCATTAACCTGGTCCTGTCTCGATCCACGGCGCATTCTCTGTGGGAGGATTCGGTCTTCCGCGATTCACTAAGGTAGTGGCGCCCGACTTCCCCAGTTCTCTGCGTTGCGCTGAGTTCCGTCGAAGGCACTGAAGTTCATCACCAAGCCGGCCGTTGAAGGTAACGGGTTCCAGCACACTTTTTTTTTTTAATACGGCGATTTCCGAATCCGTCGGTTGTTGCAGGGCCGCGCCCCCCAATTTCTGTTGCGTGCACGCCAGCGACGATGCGCCACAATCCGATTGCGTGCGCCAAAATCCCGGGGCAATTCAGGGAAAATCGGCGCAAAACAGAAAAATTTGCGTAACCCGCCGGAAAAAACGCCATTCGGGCCCTTAGTAAATGACCCCCAATGTGACAAGTCCTATTGTTTATTCAGTCACAAAGAATGCATACCGAGTCCATCAGCGCCGTCGCCCATCCACATCAGGAGTGCGCGCATCGCAACACAGAGAGAGGCACGCGTGGCCATCTTGTTAATGGGAAAAAAAATTAAAATTCTATGCGTTTTAGGATTGGAATGGACCGTCAACGCCAAGACGGGACATTAAGGGGAGTAATCGATCGGAAGGTGGCATGTGATCCAAAGGACAGGCCAGAATTAACCAGCGCGGAAATCAACATATCACGAACGGCTTAGGACATCCTCCCTGTGCTAGTCCCTCCGGGATCGCTGCCTTCCTTCTATAGGTCCACACACCCACACCGGCTCTAGATATCCCTCTCACCCGAAAGTCTCCCAATTAAGCAGATTAGCAATCCGTAGCCAAATCCCGAATAAACTACTGCAAAATAATCTTACCTTGTACATGGGTTTGGCGAAACGTCGACACTATTAGGTGAATAAAAACATTTTCTTCAGTGGAAATGCGCTTCATAATTGTCTACAGGTGCACAGCTCAATTATATCCCTGGTCATGTGATGTCACATTACAGGTGCCAGCTCATATAGATCCTGGTCAGGTGATGTCGACACATTGCACATCTCATTATATCCCTGTCCATGTGATGTCACCAGGTGCAACAGCTCATTATAATCCCGGTCATGTGATTCACACACGGTGGCACACTCATTATATCCATGTTCATGTGATTCACACAGTGCACAGCTCATATAATTAATATCCCTGTTCATCGTGGTGATTTCACACAGGTCACGCCATTATATCCCTGGTCATGTGATGTCAACACAGTGCACGCTCATTATATCCCTGTCATGGTGGATTGTCCACAACATCGTGTTGCACAGCTCATTAATATCCCTGGTCATGTGATGTCACAACACGGGTGCACAGCTCATTATATCCCTGGTCCATGTATGTCACAGCGTGTGCTCAGCTCATTATAATCCCTGGTCATTGAATGTCACACCGTGAAACCATATATCCCTGGTCATGTGATGTCACACAGGTGCACGGTTCATTATATTCCTGGTCATGGTATGTCCCACGTGCACCGCTCTTAGACCCTGGTCATGTGATGTCCCACTGGTGGCACAGCTCATTATCTCCTGGTCATGTAATGTCCACACAGGTGCACAGCTCCTTATATCCCGTCAGTTGTCACACAGGTGCTCACTCATTATATCCTGGTCAATAGTGATGTCCACAGGCACATGCTCATTATATCCCCGGGTCATTTGATGTCACAAACACGGGTGCGCAGCTCTTATATCCCTGGGCTGTGATGTCCACAGGTGCACAGCGCATTATATCCCTGGTCATGTGATGTCACACAGGTGCAGCACGTTTCGTTTATACTTCTGGTCATGTGATTGTCACACAGTGCACAGCTCATTATATCCCTGGTCATGATGTCACACGGGTGCCAGCTTTCGTTATATCCCGGTCTATTATGTCACAGCATGGCCAGCCTCATTATATCCCTAGGTTCATGTGATGTCACCAACAAGCGTGCACACAGTTACCCTTCATTATGATCACACAGTGCAACAGTCATTCGGTCAGGATGTCACAGACAACGGTTCACATCTCATTATATCCCGTGTCACTGTGATGTCACACAGTGCACACTCATTATATCCTGCGTGGCACACAGGTGCCGTTACCTGGATGTGGTCACACGGGTGCACAGCTCATATATCCCTGCTCATTGTATATTCACAACACAGGTTCACAGCTCCTGTATATCCCTGGTCATGTGATTCACACACGGTGCACAGCTCAATATATCCCTGGTCCATGTGATGTCACATGGTCACAGCTCATTATAATCCCTGGTCATGGATGTCCCCACAGTGCCCGGTTCGTTATAATCCTTGTCATGTGATGTCCACACAGGTGCACACTCACTTATATCCCTGGCATGGATGTCCACACGTGCACCGCTCATTATATCCTGTCATTGTAATGTCCGACACAGTGCACAGCTCATAATAGATTCCCTGGTGCATGTGATGTCACCACGGTGCACAGCTCAATTATAATCCCTGGTCTGTTATGTCCCACAGGTGCACGCTCATTATATCCCTGGGTCATGTGATTCACCGGGTGCACAGCCCTCATTATATCCCTGTTCATTGTATGTCACCCGGTCCCAGCTCATTTTTCTATCCCTGGTCATGTGAGTGTCACTAGAGTGCAACGGTTTCGTAATCATTCCTGGTTCATGTGATGTCACCCGTGCACAGCTCATTACTACCCTGGTCATGTGATTAACAATGTGCACAGCTCATTATATGCCCTGGTCATGTGATGTCACCAGGTCACAGCTCCTTATATCCCCCCTGGTCAGTGATGTCACACAGGTGCATGTTCGTTATATATTCCTGGTCAATGTGATGTCACACAGGTGCACAGCTCATTATAATCCTGGTCAATTGATGTCACACAGGTAGCAACGGCTCATGATAATCCCTTATCGCATTAGTGTTGTTTTTAGCTGGCCGACCTCTGGTTTCGGAGATCACAAAGACAGATAAGATGATCTGAAAGATGTGGATTTGTATCGTATAGGACGACACAGAACTGTATTTGTCTGGGTGCTATAGAACAAGATGAGTCGGCTTCTGAAGTGACAGTTCCCCTCTAGCACTAAACCTTGAACTCGTCTCAATAGTGAAAATATGTGAAGAGATCAGATTTGACTTTGGGGAGATTATTTCAACAGTAAACGGGTGAGATTTCACATAAAAGGAATGTCCAAGAAAGGAGATTTCAACACCCCTACCTGTGTTTTAAGGTGTAAAATCCTGTGATAGGTGCCCTGAAAAGGCGAGACGAACACTTTATTCCTGGTCATTCCATGGCATTGGCCGAGCCGGCCCTAATTTTCTAATGAACATCCCGGTGATGACACAGTGAAGCTAATCCTGGGAGATTATCTTCAGCTTGGCACGCTGCCCCCGGTCTGTTGCCAATCTGCCCTGGGATTCCAACTCAGTCCCTGCCTGTGTGTAATTCTGGTCACAATCTGTTTGGTTGGGTGGCCGATATGGAGGGTCATACAACACTAACATTTATCAAAGTGACCTGTCTCAAACACCTCAACTGGTGAGAAATGAAAAATTACCAGTCCTTTATTAATAACAGACAAATAATCAAGACACACATAGATGAAACTACATGGGTTTAAAAGCCATGTGGTGGACACATAATAATTTTATCGTAAGTAATTGAGGTTGGTACTGCTTCATATAGCAGGCCCCTAGTATCATAGCATACACATAGGTTTAAGTATAATACACCGATTATCCCTAGAAAAATGACACAAAAACATGGGAAACAATACCAACAGATCACACATGGAAGTTCCTCCACACGTTGTTCGCTAACGACGCGCTTAATCAGTGGAGGTGACAGCATCACTATATAAAGGCAGTCCCCCAGCACCACTAATATACGTCCCCCAGCACATAATCACTACGCTCCACGTCAATCCCCCCCCCCACTATATACCTCCCCCAGCACATACCTATCTCCACTCCCCCGACCACCACTACTATCACACTCCCCCAAGCCACTCACTAATACAGGCCTCCCCCAGCACCACTATCAATCCAGCTCCCCCAAGCACTATCGTCCCCCGCACACGTATACACTCCCGCACATACATCCCCCCAGCAATCACTATATACTAGCCCCCCAGCAACCACTATATACAGCTCCCGCCAGCATCATAGTATACAGCTGCCCCCAGCAACCACAATACAGCTCCCCCATGCAATCACTATATACAACAGCTCCTCAGCATCACTATATACACTCCCCCCCAGTAATCACTAAATAACGGGCTCCCCCACAATTACTAATACAGCTCCCCAGCAATCACTATATCGCCACGCTCCAATTACGATATTACAAAGGCTCCCCGCAATCACTAAAGCGCCGAATATCTACGCTCCCCCATCAATCACTATATACTGCTCCCCCAGCATCTACTATATACAACGGCTTCCAATCTACTCGCCCCCGCAATCACTATACATGCTCCCCCCAGCAATCACTTATATACAGCTCCCCCAGCATCACTAGTAACACTCCCCCAGCAATCCGATATACAGCTCCCCCAGCAATCACATATGAACAGCTTCCCCCAGCAACCACTTATATCAGCTCCCCCAGCAATCACTGTATAAGCTCCCTCCCAGCTCGACTATATCACAAGCTCCCCCGCCCAAACCACTATAACAAGTCTCCCCCAAGCACATCACTATATACACCTCCCCATGCACCACATAATACACTCCCCCAGCAACCACTATCTACAGCTCCCCAGCACCACTATATACACGATCTCCCAGCAATCACTATATGACAGCCCTAAGCAATCCCCATATACTCAGCTCCCCCAGCACCATCACTATATACACTCCCCAGCAACCACTATAGACACTGCTCTCCCAGCAATCACGATATCACAAAGCCATACAGCATCCAGCAGACCACTAATACAGTCACCCCCCGCCCAACCACTAATACAGACTCCCCAGCCACAACCACTATATAGCTCTCAGCTCACTATTCACCCCCAGCAAACCACTATATACACGCTCTCCCAGCAATCACACATAGAACATGCCCCCGCTAACACTATACGTCCCGCCACACTATCAGCTCCCCCAGCACACTATATACACTCCCGCAACATACAGCTCCCCGCAATCACTATATATCACCCCCCCCAGCACCACTATAAGCCCCCACAATCCATTGCTCCCCCAGCAAATTCACCATCTACGCAGCCCCCACAGATACAATAGCCCCCCACCTATATTACGGCCCCCCAGCATTACTATAACAACGCTCCCCAGCAATCACTATATACGAGCTCCCCCACAACCACTATCTACGTGCTCCCCCAGCACTCACTATATTACGGCTCCCCCAGACAATTTATCAATCCCCAAACTATACAGAGCTCCCCCGCAAAGTCACTAATACATCTCCCCGCACAGCACTATATAACCCACATCCGATAGCGCTCCCCACAATCATATATCAGCTCCCCCAGCAGTCACTATATACAAGCGCCCTCCCCCACATCACTATCTCCACAGCTCCCCAGCAACCACTACTATACAGCTCCCCCAGCATCACTGATAACAGCTCCCCCACTATTCACTATGACAAAGCTCCCACCAGCACCACTATAACCAAGCTCCCCACGTCACTATATACACTCCCCCAGCAACCCACGATAGTACACGTCCCCCCAGCAACCACTATACAGCCCCCCCAGCAACCACTAATACAGCTTCTCCCAGCAACACTATATACACCCCCTCACCATCCATAGTACGCGCCCCCAGCAACCACTATATACAGCTCCCCCAGCAACCACTATATACAGCTTCCCAGCATCAGCTATATACAGCCCACAGCAATCACCATATACAGCTTCAACGCCCCACAACCACATAACAAGCTCCCCCAGCACCACTATATACAGCTCCCCCCAGCACCACTAATATCAGCTCTCCCACATCACTAGATATACAGCCACCAGCAACCACATATCAGCTCCCCCAGCATCACTGTATCAGCTCCCCCCGCCCACATTCACGTATATCCACGCCCCAGCAACACATATCACAGCTCCCCCACATCAACTAGATACAGCTCCCCCCCCAAGATCACCCACAACCACGATAAAACTGACTCCCCCCAACCACTAGTATACCTCTCCCCCAGCCAACCACTATATACAGCCTCTCTCATCATATCACGCAATCACCCTAACAGCTCCCCCAGCAACCACTATAGACTACAGCCTCCCCAGCACCACTAAGTACACTTCTCCAGCAATCACTATAGTACAGCCCACACAATCCACCATATACATAGCTCCCCCAGCACCACGATATACAGTCTCCCCCACTAACCACGTAGTAACAA
Source organism: Engystomops pustulosus (assembly GCA_019512145.1). NCBI lineage: Eukaryota > Metazoa > Chordata > Amphibia > Anura > Leptodactylidae > Engystomops > Engystomops pustulosus. The sequence goes on from WNYA01000845.1 coordinate 18,923, forward strand.
CTTCCCCAGCAACCACTATAGACAACTCGTACCCAGCAATCAACCTACCGCTATACGCCCAACGATAACAGCCCCCCAGCAACCACTATATAAGCTGCCCCCAGCAATCCATATACATAGGTCCCCCACAAACCACTATATACAGCTCCCCCAGCAATCCATTCAGCTCCACAATCACTACAGCCCCGCCCCTACAACGCTCCACGATCACTAAACAGCGCCCCCAGGAACCACGAAGACAGCTCCCGCCCCGCAAGCACTATAACAGCTCCCCCAGACAGCACTAAATACGCGCCCGCAGCAGTCACTAATACAGCCCCCATGCAACCAGTCCCAGAGCTCTCCCCCCAGCACACGAATAGCAGCTCCCCCCGCAAATCATATTACTCTGCAGGCTCTACGTTCAGAGCCACTACAGCTCCAGCATACCATCCTCTCCAGCACGCTCATCCTCCTCAACATAGACCGACCCCAGCAATCACATACAGTCCAGCCCCCATCATCCCCAGACACTAGATACAAAGCGTCCCCCAGCAAGCATGCAGCCACTAACACGAAGACGCCTCCCCAGCAATACTAGAATCGCGCTTCTCCAGCAAGTCACGTAGTAGCGCTAGCAGCTCGCAATCTCCCCCACAAGACACAGTAAACATGCTCCCCTCAGCATCACTGAAGCAGCGCGCCCCTAGCAACACCCCGACAGTAAACACTCCCCAGCACCATCGCCCAGCAGATCATCACTCGCATCACTATCACAGCACCCCCGAGACTATTACAGCGCCCCCCAGCAATCATATAACGACTCCCCCAGACCTAAAGCTCCCCCAGCCAGTCACATATACCGCCCCCCAAAGCACATATCTACAGCTCCCCACAGCATACACTATACAGCTCCCCCAGCAAACCACTAGATACAGCGCCCCCCGCATCCATACGAGTCCCCCAGAACACATTGCCCCCCAGCACATAGCTCCCGCACATATAACACTCCCCCAATCACAATACGCCCCCATGCTACATACACTCCCCAGGCACGCCTCACAGTCGCCCCCAGCAACACAGAATACAGCTCCCCCAGCAAGCACAGCGAATACAGCTCCCCACAAGCAGAGAGCGCCGATCACGAAACAGCTCCCCACGCACAGATACAGCCCCAGCACTAGAGACAGCTCCCCCAGCATCACAAGCAGCAGTCACTATACACCCCAGCAATCACATAACAGACGCCCCCAGCATCACGTATACCGCTCAGCCCCCAGCAATCACTATCGATACAGCTGCGCCCCCCAAACACTAGAGACCAGGCCCCCCAGCAACCATCACTACTAAGCGTCCCCCAGTCAGTTACTATAGTACAGCTCCCCCAGCATCACTATATACAAGCTCCCCAGCAATCACTAGAACACGCCCCCAGCAACACTATAGTACACAGCTCCCCCATCATCACCAATAAGCCCCAAACACTAGACACTCCCCGCAACACTAAACAGCTCCCCAGCAAGCACAATACACACTTTCCAGCAAGTACATCAGCTCAACTTACCCCAGCATCGATAGTAACACGCTCCCCCAGCATTACTACATATACAAGCCCCCACAGCCATCAGCTAGACACAGCTCCCCCACACGATACAACTGGAAGAGAAATATACGGAGATCTTACGAAACCAGCAGTCAGCAAAAGCGAAGCCCCAGCGGAAGTAAAAACGAGCTCCCCCAGCATCACTAATACAAGCTCCCCCGAACTATCGGCCCCAGCACTATATACAGCTCCCCCAGCAACACTAATACACGCTCCCCCGTCATTATACATGCTCCCACACACCACTATATAACAGCCCCCGCACACTATAAATCTCCAATATCATTATATCGCCTCCAGCATCAATATCACCATACTATATCAAGCTGCCCCCAAATCTATCAGCTCACAGCTATATACAGCTCGCCCTATCTTATACCTCTCCAGCAATCACTATTACAGCCCCCCACGAATCACTATATACAGCTCCCCAGCATCATTTATAACAAGCTCCCCCAGCACACTATACACCCATCATATAAACACTCCCCCGATCACTAACCGCGCCCCATATCATTAATCCTATAGCAATTTAAAAAAACCTGAGACAGGTCCCCGCACTAAACAGTCAAGAGCAATATATATACACCGCATCAATCACTAAGCACCCCATACTATATTCGCAAACTATTCGCCCAGCTCATTCGCTACTCATCTACCCCCCCCAGCAACTAGCCCAGACTACTACGTCCCATCATATATACGCTCCCCGCAATCACTATATACAGCTCCCCCCAGCCAATCACTAATAATACACGCCCCCCGAACATCATATATACAGCTTCGGCCAGCAATCACTATACAGCCCCCCACAATCAGCTATATCATACAGCTCCCCCACTAATCACTATATACACTCAGCCCAGCAATCACTATATACAAGCTCCCCCAAAATCATTTGAACCAGCTCTCCCTCCAGCAACCACTATATACTAGCTCCCCCACAGATCACTATAATCACAGCTTCCCCATAAATCATATATACAAGCTCCCCGCATCGTCACCCGCTAAATCACTAAGAACAGCTCCCCCCCAGTCAATCAACAGACCAGCTCCTACCCCAGCAATAATCGCTCCCGATATATACACCGCTCTCCCAGCATACTATATCAGCCCCAGCAATCAGCTACCCTCACACCTTAACTAACACTCCAGCAGCACTATAACACAGCGCTAAAGATCAATCACTATATACAGCCCCCACTCCAATCACTATATATACATCTCCAGTAATCACTATATACAGCCCCCCACATCAAAAGCCCACAGATCAATACAAGCTCCCCCAGCATACCACTATATACTCCCCAAAATCACTATATACCCCCAGCAATCACTATAACAGCTCCCCCACACTCCGTATATACAGCCCCACAGCCCACTATATACATCACAGCTGCACTTCGTCCCCCAGCAATCACGATATAGCAGCTCCCCCATCAATCACTATGATACAGCCCCAGCACAGCTAATCCGCTTCGCCCAGACACATACAGCTCCCCGCAATCACTATACACGCCTCCCAGCAATCACTCTATAGTATACAGCTCCCCAGCAACATTATCATCATATACACTCCCCAGCATCACTATAACAGCGTCGCTCTCCCCAGCAACATACATATACAGCTCCCCCAGCAATCACTCGATAACAGCTCCCCCAGCAGCACTATATACAGCTCCCCAGATCATATATACACTCCCAGCCATCACTAATAACAGATCCCCCGACACTATACAACGTAACTATACAGCTTCCCCCCCATACGATATATCAGCTCAGCTCCCTCAGCAATCACTGTATACAAAGCATCTCCCCCCAGCAACCACTATATACAATCCCCCAGAACATCACTAATACAGCTCCCCCGCAATACACTATACACACTCCCCAAGCAATATAACACACTCTAAGACAGCTACACAGATACAGCTTATATACAGCGCCCCATCAACATATATACCATGCTGCCCCATATCAACCCCCCAACAATACTACTACACTCCCCCCAGTATCATTAGTATATCAGCTCCCCCAGCAAATCCACTATATACAGCTCCCCCAGCAATACTATATACACTCCCCCGCTCCCTATACAGCGCAACAATCACTATTACTAGCTCCCCAGCAACACTATTATACAAGCCCCGCACATCACTAATACACGCCCACCGCAACCGCTATATACAACGCCATCATTATACAGCCCGCCCACATCACTATATACAGCCCCCCAGCATTCACAGATAAGCTTCCCACAGACCACTATATACAAACAACCCAGCACCCTTCCAGCCAAATCACTATACACGCTCCCCAGCACACCACGCCCCATCATCACTAGATAAGCTCCACCAGCACACTATATACAGCTCCCCAGCAATCTACTATATACACCACCCAACAATCAATAACACACGCGTCTCCCCACTCCAGCTTACACTCCCCCATATCATTATAAGTCCCAGCTACGAACAGTCCCCAGCAATCACTATATACAGCTACCCAGTAATCATTATATACTTAGCCACTCACTTACAGCTCCCCAATCACTATTCTCATGGCGCCCATAACCATGAGCTCCCCTTCTTATACAGTCCTCAGAATACTGTAGGCGCTCCACAACTAACGCCCAAGATCTACAGTCCAGTTACTATACACTCTTCCCAGTATCACTAGTATAAGCACATACGCACAGTCACTGCCGATACAGAAGTCCCTTACATGCGGATTTGATCTAGAATTTCTATATATCAGCCCTCCAGCTACATTTCTCTGACCTAAACAGCTGCCCCTATCAGCTAGTTACAGTACTCCTCCGCATCAATCCTAACCAGCTCCTGACCCATTCATTACTATCACTATTCCACTCCTCCACAATCCCTGACCTATACAGCTCTGCACTCAACTTTCCCATCCAATCCTAACACACCAGCCCATTGGCACTCACTTTACTACAGACTTCCGCGCACCAGATATCCACCCACCGTCAGCACTCAGACTTTCCTCCCCCATGAATCCACCATCCCGCCCAGCATACACCTACTATCCTACATCCGCACCCACCTACCATCACTATATACAGACCCCCATGCAATCCACAATTCAGCTCCTGCCATTCAGCTATACACAGCTTCCCCAGCAAGCCCAGCTCATACACAGCTCCGACCTCAGCTGATACACTAGATTCCCATGCTCCCCACCGTCCTTCAGCCCTGACATTAAGAACTATGTCAGCATGTCCCCCAAACACCTGGCCTCAGCTTGGACACAGCTTTTCCGCATCACTTCACCAGCTCGCCTCATTATCAAATTCCGCCCACACAATCTATGGCCATCTTACCAGACATCCCGCTATCACTACTTAGTTGACTAAGACCCACATAAGCACTATTCTCGCATGCTCCATCCATGTCCTCTTCCGTAGCGTGACTACGAGTTTCATACGTCGGGTTTTGCTCACACACAGAACAGTTCTCAAGGCCCAGTGCCAATCAGTAGTTCGGTTTATCATTCTGATTAGATTCTTTCAACCCCTTTCATGCCTTGCACCAATGCTTCTGACCTACAAGCTGCTGCTCTAAAGCGTAGATACAGACTTCCGCTGCTCCGCCAGCCTGCCCTTCAGCTTGACTACAGACTTTCCACATCCTCCACCAGCCTGCCTTCAGCTTCTACAGACTTGTCCTTCGCATGCCTCCACCAGCCTTGCCTTCAGCTGACTACAGACTTTCCGCATGCTCCACCAGCCCGACCTTCAGCTGACTACAGACTTTCCCATGATCCACCAGCTCTGACCTTCAGCTTGACCACAGACTTTCCACATCCTCCACCAGCCCTGACCACAGCTTGACTACAGACTTTCCGCATGCTCCACCAGCCCTGGCCTTCAGCTTGACTACAGCCTTTCCGCATGCTCCACCAGCCCTGACCTTCAGCTTGACTACAGACTTTCCGCATGCTCCACCAGCTCTGGCCTTCAGCTTGACTACAGACTTTCCCCATGCTCCCCCACCCTGGCCTTCAGCTTGACTACAGACTTTCCGCATGCTCCACCAGCTCTGGCCTCATTGGATACAAACTTCCCATGCTCCACCACCATGGCCTTCAGCTTGACTACAGACTTTCCGCATGCTCCACCAGCCCTGCCTTCAGCTGACTAAAGACTTTCCGCATGCTCCACCAGCTCCTGGCCTTCGAAGCTGACTAAGACTTTGCCGCATGCCCCACGCTTCTGGCCTTCAGCTTGACTACAGACTTTCCCCATGCTGCCACCAGCTCGCGACCGTTCACGCTGACTACAGACCGGCTCCGCATGCTCCACCAGCTCGGGCCTTCAGCTGGACTGAGCGACTTCCACATCCTCACCAGCTCTGGCCTTCAGCTTGACTACAGACTTTCCGCATGCTCCACCAGCCCTGCCTTCAGCTTGGACTACACTTTCCCATGCTCCACCAGCCCTGACCTTCCAGCTGACTACAGACTTTCCGCATGCTCCACCAGCCCTGACCTTCAGCTTGACTACAGACTTCGCCCATGCTCCACCAAGCCTCTGACCTTCAGCTTGACTACAGACTTTCCGCTGCCCACCCAGCTCTGGCCTGCGCTGGGAACTACAGACCTTCCACATGCTCCACCAGCCCTGACTGCCTTCACTTGACTACAGACTTCCGCATGCTCCACCAGCTCTTGCCTTCAGCTTGACTACAGACTTTCCCCAGCTTCTCCCCACCCTGGCCTTCAGCTTGACTACAGACTTTCCGCATGCTCCAACGACCTCTGCCTTCATTTGACTACAGACTTTCCCGCTGCTCACCATCCCTGACCTTCAGCTGACTACAGACATTCCTCATGCTCCACCAGCTTCTGGCTTCAGCTTGACTACAGACTTTCCGCATGCTCCACCAGCTCTGGCCTTCAGCTTGACTACAGACTTTCCCCATGCCTCCACCAGCTCTGGCCTTCAGCTTGACTACAACTTTCCATGCCCACAGCTCTGGCCTTCAGCTTGACTACAGACTTTCCCATGCTCCACAGCCTCTCCTTCAGCTTGACTACAGACTTTCCCTGCTCCACCGAGCTTGGCCTTCAGCTTACTACGAGCATTCCACATCCCCACCCTCTGCCTTCAGCTGACTACAGACTTCTGCATGCTCCACGCCTGACCTTCAGCTTGACTACAGACATTCCTCATGCCCACCAGCCTCGGCCTTCAGGCTGACCTACAGACTTTCCGTCAGCCTCCCAGCCTGGCCTTCAGCTTACTACAGACTTTCCGCATGCTCTCACCAGCTGCCCCCCCCCGCCTTCAGTTTGACTACAACTTCCCCCTATCCACCAGCTCTGGACCTTCGCTTGACCAGACTTTCCACAGCCTCCACCAGCTCCTGACCACATGCTTGACTACAGACTTTCCGCATGCGCCCACCAGCCTGGCCTCAGCTTGACTACAGCTTTCCGCATGCTCCACCGCCCTGACCTTCAGCTTGACTACAGACTTTCCGCATGCTCCACCAGCTCTGGGCCTTCAGCTTGACTACAGACTTTCCGCATGCTCCCCCACCCTGGCTTCAGCTTGACTACAGACTTCCGCATGCTCCACCAGCTGGCCTCAGTTGACTACAACTTTCTTCCCATGCTCCACCAATCTGGCCTTAGCTTGACTACAGACTTCCGCATCCACCAGCCCTGACCTTCCTGACTACAGACTCTCCTATGCTCCACCAGCTCTGGCCTAACTTGACTACAGACTTTCCTCGCATGCTCCACCAGCTCTGGCCTTCACTTGACTACAGACTTTCCCATGCTCCACCAGCTCTGACCTTAGCTTGACTACAGACTCCGCATGCTCCACCAGCCTCTGGCCTTCAGCTTGACTAGACTTTCCCATGCTCCACCAGCTCTGGCCTTCAGCTGACTACGACTTCCCGCATCTCCACCAGCCCTGGGCCTCAGCTGACTACAGACTTTCCGCATGCTCCACAGCCCTGACCTTCAGCTTGACTACAGATTTCCGCATGCTCCACCACCTCTTCAGCTTGACTACCGACTTTCCATGCCCATCCAGCTCTGAGCCTTCAGCTGACTACAGACTTTCCCCTTGCTCCACCAGCTCTGGCCTCAGCTTGACTACAGACTTTCCATGCTCCACCAGCCTGCCTTCAGCTGACTACAGACTTTCCGCATGCTCCACCAGCTCTGGCCTTCAGCTGAGCTAGACTTTCCCATGCTCCCCACCCTGGCCTTCAGCTTGACTACAGACTTTCCGCATGCTCCACCAGCTCTGGCCTTCAGCTTGACTACAGACTTCGCATCTCCACCAGCTCGCTTGCGCTTGACTACAGACTTTCCGCATGCTCCACCAGCCCTGAACTTCAGCTTTGACTACACATTCCCAGCTCCACCAGCTCTGCCTTCAGCTTGACTACAGACTTTCCGCATGCTCCACCAGCTCTGGCCTTCAGCTTGACTACAAATACTTCCCATCTCCCACCAGCTCTGGCCTCACTGTGACTACAGACTTTCGCATGCTCCACACAGCTCTGGCTTCAGCTTGACTACAGACTTTCCGCATGCTCCACCAGCCCTGACCTTCACTTGACTACAGACTTTCCCCTCCTCCACCAGCTCTGGCCTTCAGCTTACTACAGACTTCCCGATCCTCCACCAGCTCTGGCCTCAGCTTGACTACAGACTTTCGCATGCTCCACCAGCCCTGACCTTCAGCTTGACTCGACATTCCGCATGCTCCACTACTCTGCTCCTTCAGCTGACTACAGACTTTCCGCTGCTCCACCAGCTCTGGCCTCAGCTTGACTACGAGACTTCCCCATGCTCCACCAGCTCTGACCTTCAGCTTGACTACAGACTTTCCGCATGCTCCACCAGCTCTGGCCTTCAGCTTGACTACAGACTTTCCCCATCCTCCACCAGCTCTGGCCTTCAGCTTGACTACAGACTTTCCGCATGCTCCACCAGCCCTGGCCTTCAGCTTGACTACAGACTTCCGCATGCTCCACCAGCCTGCCTTTCAGCGTTGACTACAGACTTTCCGCATGCTCCACCAGCCCTGACCTTCAGCTGACAGACTTTCCGCATCCTCCCCAGCCCGCTATGCAGCTTGACTACAACTTCCCCATGCTCCACCAGCTCTGGCCTTCAGCTTGACTACAGACTTTCCGCATGCTCCACCAGCTCTGGCCTTCAGCTTGACTACAGACTTTCCACCTGCTCCACCAGCCCTGACCTTCAGCTTGACTACAGACTTTCCGCATGCTCCACCAGCTCTGCCTCAGCTGACAAGACTTCCCATGCCCCCACCCTGCATCAGCTTGACACAGACTTTCCGCATGCTCCACCAGCCTGGCTTCAGCTTGACTACAGACTTCCGCATGCTCACCAGCCCTGGCCTTCGCTTGACTACAGACTTTCCGCATGCCACAAGCTCTGGCCTTCACTTGACGACAGACATTCCTCATGCTCCACCAGCTCGGCCTTCAGCTGACTACAGACTTCCGCATCTCCACCAGCTCGGCCGTAAGGTGCTACAAGCGTCCATGCCCACAGCTCTGCCTCAGCGACTACAGACTTTGCCTGCCCAGCCCACCACGCTCTGGCCTCAGCTTGACATACAGACTTTCCGACATGCTCCACCAGCTCTGACCTTCAGCTGACTACAGACTTCCACATCCACCACAGCTCTGGCCTTCAGCTTGACTACAGACTTTGCCACATGCTCCCACCACGCTGGCCTTCAGCTTGACTACAGACTTTGCCGATGCTCCACCCAGCCCTGACCTTCAGCTTGACTACAGACTTTCGCACAGCCTCCACCAGCTTGCGGCCTTCAGCTTGACACAGACTTCCACATCCCCACCACGCTGGCTTCAGCGACTACAGACTTTCCGCATGCTCCACCAGCTCTGACCTTCAGCTTGACTACAGACTTCCGCATGCTCCACCATGCCTGACCTCAGCTGGACTACAGACATCCTCATGCCCACCAGCTCTGGCCTTCAGCTGACTACAGACTTCCGCATGCTCCACCAGCTCTGGCCTTCAGCGACCACACAGACTTCCGCATGCTACACCAGCCCGGACCTTCAGCTTGACCAGAGACTTTCCGCATGCTCACCAGCTCTAGGCCTTGCAGCGTACCAAGACTGTCCGCATGCTCCACCACCCTGACCTTCAGCTTGACCATAGACTTTCCGCATGCTCCACCAGCCCTACCTTGACCTATTCCTGACTTTCATGCACGTTCTTGGTGTCATTGCACCAGTGTAGACGTCAGCTGTACCTACATCACTTCAAGAGGTAGTGAACTGGTATTCTGCCTGCTGGAAAGTCTGGATTTCCTGTTTGGGGTTATCAATCCAGGAGGCCCCTTACATAATACCCTTAGGAGTGGGTCTAAGTCATACTAATTAAATGACTGTAGTTCTACAACTGTGCACATATCCAACTTTTGAGAGCGCTCAGGGTTGGGGAAATAAAGACGGAATGGTAAAACCATGTGTGAAAGTGATCGTATGGACAACGCATGCAGATTATCTTTAATACTTTGGGTCTAGAGGAAAGCTATATCCTTCTATGGCCTAATAGCTGGCAGACCAAGCCCACCTTAATTTGCAGGTCCCCTGCAACGCCATAGATACAGACATCAGATGCTAAGGAAAGCAATACTTCAAGAACAGGCAGTGCAATAGAATTTCCATGAGCCATCACCCTCCCCAATGTGAGCAATCATTAACATGTCATGGTCGGGCTCCTATGAGACCCCACACACCATGGCACCAACATTTCCCTTCAGGCGTTCCTGCATACATAACCGAACTTGAGTGGACAATTATAGCCCTCTCCAGCTTTATGTAAAAACCCGTACATACAGTATATGATGTTGTTGTCTAAGTGAACAAATCTACCAAAGGCTAATTTGTATATTTATGACATTAAATGCTCCTCTGCATTCAGGTCACAGATTTTCAGAATAAAGACTTATGATCAGGACATCCACAAGGACGTAAGAGTAGCTTATATGGACCCTTTAAATTGTTTTCAAAACCGGACCTGCTTCACAAGGACAAGATCCTTATAGTTCCTCAGATAGGAGCTGGTATCTAGTAGATAGGAATGTGTACAGGGTGTGCCGCGTGTACCCTGAGACTTAGATGGCTTTCATTATGAGGCCCTAGAAATCTCCACCTCTTGCCTTTTTTAACCAGACACTGCCCTCCTCAGGGAAACAAGACCGAGGGTGGAAATTGTTGGTGTGTTGCACCAAACTGGTGGACAGGGAGTAGCAAGTCTTTAATTCACTTCACCTGGTTCCCCAAACAGACTCAAATAACAACTTGCAATCCCACCACTGCGCATGTTATAGGGACACCCAGCCCTGGTAGGGAACATCCCAACATAACATTAGCAACTTCACTACAGATAGCGAACACAACTCGTTCGAGCATTAGCATACTTGCAACTGCTCGGTGCTCACGAGTATTTCGCCAGCTTGAGAAAATGGCATCTCGATGCGTTTAGATTTTGGCGGCCAGAAACTGAGCCAATCACAAGCCAGGAGACTCTGCGTACACCCAGCTCATGTGGTACACTTACACGTTCGATAGCATGGTTGGCTGGCCATATCAGGTGACCCTGGGATAGACTACCCCCTGCCGCGCTCGCTGGATCATTCTTGTCTGGAGCCGCGAGGGAGAGAGCTGTTGCTGCTGGTCAGGGAAAGCGTTTAGGGTTCTATTAGAATAGTGTTAGGCAGGAGTGATTCTACAAAACCCAACAGCCTTCTTAGGCTACATTTTTTCAAAAGTTAAAGTGACACACTCAGTCACCAGCACAAAATCCTTAGTGTGCTGGTGTAGGTTAGAAAACTAGCCATGCAATCTTCTGTGGTTGCGTTGATTCTTCTGCTCGTTTTGTTCTGTAAAAAAAAAAACACACAAAAATTTAAAAACCCACAAAAAAAACCAAAAAAAATAATAATATTATTTTTCTGTTTTGTCTATATAATAGACTTAATATTGAAAATGTTAACCCGAGGGTTAGGGGTAGAGGACGAGGGCGTGGACGTGGGCGTCCAATTGCTGCAGGGTTAGAGGCAGTGGTCCTGGGCGGGGTGAGACACCACCTGCTTATGAGGGAGCAGGGGAACGCCGCAGAGCTACACCTCCCTAGTTTATGTCTCAAGTTACTGGGACTCGTGGTAGAGCCTGTTGAGGCCAGAACAGTGCGAAAAGGTGATGTCGTGATGTGCGGACAATGCTTTTAGCCATTTGTCCACCAGTCAGGTTGGAAGAGGCAGTGGTGGGCGCCAGACGGAGAGGCAGGCCAGAGCTGGTGCATCAGCGCCAAATGTTTCACGTAGTGAAGCTCCCGTGGCGAGGGCTAGATTTTACTTAAGTCTGAAGGTCTTTTAACCCTTAACGCCGAAGCCACTTTTCACTTCCTGACACGGCCAATTTTTTCAAATCTGCCTTGTGTCACTAAAATGGTTATAACCTCGGAACGCTTAACATATCTCCCAAGTGTTTTAACAGATGTTTTTGAATGAGTTTTCGAACTTCAAATGTTATACTTTTTTCCATACATAGTCATAACCGCAAAAATATTAATAACTACATTCACGAATGTCTCCTTTATGCCTCCGTGGTTTTTATGCATATTCTTATATCTGTAGGATGCTCTGGGGCTTTGAACGTAGGTGCGATTTTTCACCTGTTGAGGGACCTGCCCGTTTCAAATCACTTTGAGAGACCTAAATAAAAGTAAACCCCATAAATTACCCCATTATAGAAACTACACACCCTCAACGTACGAAAATAAGCCGGGGCCAGAAGTTTACGTACTGCATTTTGTGGGAATGCACCCCCGCCATGCATACTATGACGTCAAATGTCGGGAAGGGTTAAAGAAACACCGGATGACCGATGGACTGTGGTGTGCAACCTTTTGCCACACCAGGATCAGCAGGGGTTCCACCACTACTAGCTTAAACCCCACCAGTATGCGCAGGCAATGAATTCTAAACACCCACCAATGGCACCAAGGCCGTTTCAGCTCCGGCTGGGTCCACCACTGCTCCTTCCCCTGTGTCATTTGCTGCCTCTGCTAGTCAGCCCCCTGCCCAGGACCCCGGCACAAACACTCCCGGGCGAAAACCACACGCGCAGCGTCCACTCTCTATACCCCAGACGCTGGAGCGCAAGAGGAAGTACAGTTGCAACCCACCCACACGCCACAAGCCCTCAACGTCCACAATCGCTTAGCCTGGAGATGCTGCCCTATAGGCTGGTAGAGACCGAGCCTTTCGCAACCTCATGGCGGCGGCCACCCCTCGATTTCGGTCCCCGACCCCACTACTTTTCCCCGATGTGCCGTCCCAGCCCGAACAGCACGTGTCAGAGACATCCTCCCGTGCCCTGACCAACGTCGTTTTCTGACAAGGTCCACCTGACCACGACGTGGACGAGTGCTGCCGGCAGGGCCATTATATCGTCTGACAGGCATTGGGTTAACTTGGTGAGGCTGTGGACCGAGTCTGACCCTGGGGCCACTCATATACTGCTGACGCCGAGGATTGTGGGGCCTACCTCGGTCCAGTCTCTCAGGCCTACTATGCCTCCTCCTCCTCCCACCCTCCTCCACCTCCTCCTCAAATTAAGATCCGTGGCATGGCCCAGTCGGTAGCTCAGCACGCAGCAGTGCCGCCGCTAAGCTCAGCAGGCGGTGTTCAAACTGCTGAGCCTAGGCTGATAAAGGCAGACCGCCCAAGAGAGCTATTACAGGCATCACGGCGCCCGCTGATCTGGGCTGGCAACCGCGTAACTGAAGCCAGTTGTGTTGTGACAACGGCCACCTGGTGGCGGCTCTGCAACTCGCAGACTGAACACATGTGCCATGCCGGCCCATGTGTTAAATCTCATAGTTTACGGTTCCTCAAGACATACCCCATCTTTCTGATTGGCTCACAAAGGTGCGCCGCATCGTGCGCATTTCAGGAAGTCCAGCACAGATCTGCCACTCTCAGGAGGCAGCGCACGCCGCCTCAATGCCCGCTCACGACTGTTGTCGACGTGCCACGAGGGGGTGGAATTCAACATTAACCATGTTATCCAGAGTTTACCAGCAGCGGCAGAAGCGATTGTAGACGCCAGATGTCAACTTCCACCAGAAACTGGTGTGTCAGGTCAAGTCAGACTTCCAGTCTACAATGAGGATGTGGACGTGGATGTCTGATATCGGTCAGTCTTGAGTAACTTTGAGGGTCAACACAGATGGTCAGTTGTGAGCCGCCATCATCACCCACCATCCCGCTCTGGTCTGGTTGAAAAACTCTCGGTCAGCATGAAGTCGGAAGCTTTGGATCCGCAGAACGGGGAAGAAGATTCCCTTGTTGATAGCCAAGCACCTAGTCTGTTTCTTCTCAGCGCATATCGAGAGGTGGAGGGAGAGGATGAAGAGGAGGAGAATGTTGGCGAGCAAAAGAGGGGACATTGTTCCAGTTCTCACTGTTCATTGGTATGGGCGAAAGAAGGGATTGGAGGGAGATGAAATGTAACGTCACCAGTTAGGGGGAGTGAATTCTTGCGCGTTGGTGACCTGGGCGCATATGGCAGATTTCATCTAGGCTGTCTATCCCGTGACCCTGCGTTCAAAGAATTTTCCACCAACGATTACTGGTTATGCACTCCTCCTGGACCCACGTTTAACAGCAAAATCTTCCACTCTCATCCCGGGAGAGGAAAGATGTGAGAATGCATGAATACCAGCAGGCTCCTGGTGCACAAGCTGAAACGTATTTTCCCTTCCTGACAGCGTGCTAGCGGCAGAGTGCGTAGTTCTCGGGACAAGTAGCGAGGGAGAGTAGGCGAGCAGGCAGCTTGTCCAGCACTGGCAGGGTACGCTTACAAGGCCTGTGTCAGTTTTTCACCCCCGCAGACAACTGTCACTCTAGCTAATCTTTACAGACAAGATGGTAGGGAGTACGTAGCGACCATGCCATACGTCCTAAATGATCACACAGCTCCTACAACTACTGGGTTTCAAAGCTGGACATGTGGCACGAATGGCGCTGTACGCCTGGAGGTTCTGCCTGCCTGCCGCTAGCGTTTGTCCGAGCGGGTTTTCAGTGCAGCTGGTGGCATCATCACCGTAGCGTACACGCCTGTCGACTGACAGCGCTGACAGGGCTGACGTTATCAAGATGAATAAAGCCGGGATTTCTCATGTATTTTCCAATCCCCCAGGGTAAAGAACTCAACTGAAGCAGGTATGCACTCCTCCGCCTCATTGTCCCCCTTCTCGTCACTCTTTGTACACTAAGCAGAGGAAACGCTATTTGTGGCAGGGCCACCGGCTCTACGCTATAGTACTCTATGTATTTTTTTCTGGAGGCCAACCTACCCGCGCTCTGTTTTGAAAACAGTTTGGACTGCCACATACAGGACATCCAAATGTAATGTCCCCTAGCAGCCTCCACCCGTCTTGGAAGCACTCCACACCGGCTTGAGAGCGGAGCTCCACACGTCAGCGCCGAGCTGCCTCCTAAAATCGTCCACATAGCTGCTTCCATAAAGCGTCCCCGACAAACGAGCTGTGTCAGGCAGAGTTTGCAGGGTGTTCACCAGATACAAGTGGAACTCGGCCCAGTCGGTCGCCGCCATGGCTGGGGAGACCTGAGGCAATCAGAAGCAGCGCAAAGGAGCCCCATACGTGGCCCCAATCAGGGACCATTTCCGAAAAAAAAAATAGAACCACTATGCTATTCCGTTACCTAGGTGAAAACAAACGACCCGGCCCTGGGAAAATGAGAATTTTCAAAGACGCCGGGCCCCCAAGCCAGGTGGGGTGGGGAGGAGCCGAGAGACAGGGGCTTGGACAGGCGAAAGCTCACCTGGCAGCGGACCGCCAGCTCCATCCCAAGATTCGCCTTCACGATCCTCCACAGCGTCCACTAATAGCAGCGCAATATGGATGCCCCATACTGTCGCTCTTAATCATTGGAAGTCGTCTCCATGGCTGCCTCCACAGGTCCCCTTTACATCAACGAGCTGTTCAGGCCATTTTTTGGGTTTTTCACCAGATACGTTATGGAACTGGTCACTATGTCGCCACCATGCTGTGTTATCGACTAAATATACCGTCACGACTTTTGTTCACATAGAAATCATTTCACGCTTCTTGCTCACCTCCTTGGTTCCTCCTCCTCCACCCATTGGTTTGAACCTGAGTCCATTTAGGTATGTCGCATGCCACTCTCTAGCCGGCCGCTGCTGCGCGCTGCCTCTGCATGCCGTCCCCTATAGTGTCAGGGTCAATTAGTGGATGTTTTAGATGCTATCTGCCTCATTCTGTCACTCTGTCATGTGCCATGCTGGTTGCCCATAATTTTGGCATAATGGTGCGATTAGCAGCCTCAGAGCATCCATGCTGCTGCCCCTGCTGTTTCTGTCCATTTCCATGGTTTCCATCCATTTTCTGAGGTTCCCCGGTGTTGGCCAGCTTCCCTGAGCTAAGCCTTGGTCCCTTGAAAAATGCTCGAGTCTCCCATTGACTTCAAGGGGCTCGTTATTCGAGCGAGCACTCGAGCATCGGGAAAAGTTCGTCCTCGAATAACGAGTACACGAGCATTTATTGCTCGCTCATCTCTAATAAATACCTTCAATTTAATGAGTTTTTGTTGTCGTCAGACAAACGATTCAGGAGTTAGAACTACTAAATAAAGCCATGTACTTGCCCAGGAGTTGGCAGGTTGCATCCTATCCTGCTGTCTGGTCCACCAGGAGATTTACAAAGCAACATAACACGTGTGGCATCATAATGAGTATTAGAGGGTACCCATTTCCATAAGTATGTAATGTTAGAAAATGAAAATTATACAACTTTACACTTTCTGTATCAATTCTGCGCCGTTTTCTAGATCTCGCTTGCTGTCATTCCATAGAAAGCTTCTAGTTTCCTTCCAGTGACAAAATCTGACCGTGGTCACACAGGTGCACGGCCCTTAGGACACAGAGGTAATCAGAGCTGTGTTAATAACGAGCCTGCACCGTGTGACCATGGTCAGATTCTGTCCACTGGAAGCTGTCTATAGAGGACAGCAAGCAGAGATCTAGAAAACCCAAAAACTGATACAGAAGGTAATAGGAAAATTGTATTATTTTTCATCATAACAAACAATACCATTAATGCCGAATGAGTAATTCCCTTTAACTTTTTTAATTAGCGTTAATCAACATTAACCAGTCTTGCCCAATGACCTCTTGTCACAGTGGTCCCGTAACCCATGGGGTCACGGGTCCCCCCACCAGCGCGTTCTCGAACCGTTCTCTTGCCTTCAGGAGATTTAAAGGGCCACGCGCCACATTGCCACTGGCCTTTTCAGTATCTATTAACCCTTCCTCTTCTGCAAGCCCTGCCGGATCTTTGTGCCTCACAGCCTTAGGAAAGCTTCCAAGCAATATTCCCTGCGTTCCTGCTCCTGATTCCTGTGTTTGCCGTGTTTACCAGAGTCCCTCCCGTTCCTGTTTTTACCCAAGTCCCTTCGCGTTCCCTGTTACCAGAGTCCGTCCGGTTCCCGTGTTACCAGAGTCCTTCCGCGTTCCTGTGTTACCAGAGTCCCTCCGCGTTTCCTGGGTTACCAGAGTCCCTCCGCGTTCCCGGTGTACCAAGTCCCTCCGCGTTCCCGTGTTACCAGAGTCCCTCCCGTTCTGTTTTACCAGAGTCCCTTCGCGTCTCCTGTGTTACCAAGAGTCCTCCGCGTTCCTGTGTTACCAAGTTCCCTCCGCCGTTCCTGTGGTCCAGAGTTCCTTCCGTGTTTGTTGTGTTTCCTGTTCCGCTTGCGTGTTCTTGTGTCCCGTGTGCCTGTTTTCCCGTTCCCATCTGCCTGCCCCTCCCGTTCTGACCCCGGATTGGTCTTGACCCTGCATCTCTGCGCCTGCCCGACCCTGGGCCTGCACCCAACCACGAGACTGTTTTACTGTTAAGGTACTTCGGCCTCGGCTGCCACCGCGGCTCATCCATCTGTGAAAGACCTGGTGGTACAACGCCGTAGCGAGACCATCCGCCTTCGGAGGGCCCCGGTGAGGACCACTTGACACTTAGACTCCACCTTGGATGATTAATCCATCAGCATACGGGTAATTTAAACCCCTTTTGTTGAATTGCACATAATATGTCACTAAATATGATAATTACAGCAAGAGTATATGTGTTCACATATGTATTTACAGCATTCATGCACTTTATTAAAACAGCTTTGTATAAGACGATGATGTATATTTATTGTACAAATGCACTTGTACTTTATTGACCCCCCCCCCCTACGTTATATTGCACACATGGGGTGCATTTACTAACGGCCGATTCGCGTTTTCCCGCACGTGTTTACCCGATATTTCCGATTTGCGCTTGTATGCCCCCGGGATTTTGGCGCATCAGCGCTGGCATGGGGGGCACGCGGGCGGAAATCGGGGGCGGCCGACGGAAACCCGACGGATTCGGAAAAGCCGCCGCATTTTTTTTAAAAAAGTGCGCAGAGCTTGCACTTACCTTCACTAGGAAAGGCCGTGAACTTGAGTGCTTTCGATGCTCTCTCATCGCAGCAGCGGCCACCTGTGGACGTCAAGGAAACTGCCTTAATGAATCCGCGACGGATCCACCGCAGAGAAACGCGCCGCTGTATGCGATGGACCGGTAGTATCATCTCCCCTATGTTTTCTATATATACCCTGTGAAGGTCCTTGTAAATTGCTTGAAAAAGGTGGTCTTACCTGAAACGCGCCACTTGTTCCAATAAAGATCACCAAACGCTGAAGTTGAATTTTTGGTACTGCCCTGCGTTTTTCCATTTTTGTATATCCATGTAAGTACCTGGCCAGGACCTTTGGGGGGGTCTGCACCCCTCCCTTTCAGAGGCCATAACTCGCTGACTTGAATTTTACTCTTTGAAGTTCCACGCCTAAGATAGTTCCTCTGCACTTGATGGTAAATGGGTTCCCAGAAACAGACAGGGGAATTTAGTTCCTGATTATATTAGGTGCCAGACACACCCTCTGCCCACCCCCATGAGGGGTCATGGATCCCCTGGGGAACAGCTTCTCAAAAATTATTTGCCTCTCAGCTGAGATGGACCATATTCCTAACTGTTCCACCAATCACACACATTGGTCAAAGATGTTCCTGACTCAATGTGGCTTATTTACTAATGGTCCGCGCCGCCTTTCTTTGGATATTCTCGACATTTTCTGGGATTGCGCAGGCGGTGACGGTGTAACACGGGGATGTGTGTCAGCCACGACTGGATTTTGTGTGGAATCTGTGCAGGCCTTTCATTCAACCGAAATCGGGGATGGGCTGGCAGTATGATCCAGCTGATTCAGAACTGAGCACGGCATGTAAGATTCATTTGTGTCACAAGTCACTGCACTAACATGCGAAGGAAGAAATTGTGAACCTACTCGGCGACCTAGTGGAGATGCAGGATTCGGCGCCAATCTCTTCGTGAATCGCCGCAGATTGCTTCATGGAACAATGCCACTTTACTGGGATCCGCCGAGCAGTTAAATAAATGTGCCACATTGTCTCTTGTTTGAAAATGGGGAGGAAATCAGCTCAAGCTTCTTTGAGCCGCCGTGCTACACAAAGTGTTTGGTTATTAAGCTTTTACAACCCCTCAGCAAGCAAGCCTAGTTTAGCTAGCTCCAGTTGGCAATTGGGATGAGCTGAGAGGAAGGTGGGGGATTCATCAGTATAGGCCCCCCTCCCCCTCTTGCATATTTTCTCACAATACCCAAACTCCAATTATTTCAAATTACTAATCCCATCCTGTGTTCCTCCTTCAATCTGTTACCTTGTAACCACAGAGATGCCAATCATAGCACATTGGGGCACATTACTTACCTGTCCCCCGTGCGTTTCCTCCAATGTCATGGTCCGACAGAAATGATCTCTGCACGATTCACTAAGTATTGTGCGCCCCGATATCCTGGTCATGTGGTTTTCCTTCGTTCCCCGCTCAGGTCCCCGGAGTTTCACCTCTTCTTCGCGGGCATGGTAAGTGATTGTCCGTGTATAATGCGGCTGGTGGGGAGTCACAGGATTGTGCGCCCTCATTCCTGCATTGTCGCATTCCCCGTAGGTCCCCGGAGTTTCACCTTCTTCTTCTCTGGTGCATGTAAGTGCATTGTCCCGTGTAATAATGCGCTGTGTGGGAGTCCACTATGTGCGCCCCGATATCCTGCTAGGTGTCTCTCCTCTCCCCCCGCTCATGTCCCTCGGAGTCACCTCTTCTTCCCGGTGCCATAGTGCATTGTCCATGTATATGCCGTTGGGGTGCGGGAGCACAGATGTGCGCCGATACCTGCATGTGTCGCTTCCCCTCATGGTCCCCGGAGTTCACCTCTCACTTCTTCTCCGTTGCATGTAAGTGCATTGTCCGTGTATAAATGCGCTGTGGCGGAGTCACTAAATTCGCCCGATATCCTGCCATGTGTCGTTCCCCTTACCAGGTCCGCCGAGTTCACCCTTCGTCTTCCTGGTGCAGTTAAGTGCATGTCCGTGTAGTAATCGCGCGTGCGGGGAGTCACTAGATCGTGCCCCGATATCCTGCAGTTTCTGCTCTCTCCCCGCTCAGGTCGCCTATGTAGTCACCTCTTCTCCGTGTGCTTGTAAGTTCTTGGTACTAGTGTAAATGCTGTGCAGAATAGAATTCGCGCCTTCCTGCATGGCCTGCTTACGCTCATAGTGACTGCGGAGATCAACTTCTTCCTTTGCTGTGTGCTGTCCATGTAACTAATCCACTACCTAAGACCGTGCACGCCGTATCGGTTATGTCCATCCCTGGTATTTCGTCATGCCGGATACCTTTTCATTACTTCATACGGGCCATGTCCTAAACCCCTGTTTGCCCTCTGAGGAAGTCACCAAATGGTGTGGCCGATACACCGATGGGTCACTCCCTCCTGGAGTTTAACACTCTCGTGTTGATAGTCTTAGCTGTTAATTAGTCCTATCAATTACGTTGATTTCACGAGAAGTGTGTGCGAGTTTCACATGAGATGTAATCTGTTCGGATCTTGCGTTTCTGTTTCTAATACTTTAAGTTCCGTGCCGCCATATCTAGTTTTATTCATCAGTGATTTGTGTGGGGAATCAATATATATATAGGCACTATGTCACTTACCCTGAGGTCCTGTGTGATATGTGTCTTATAGGTATGTTGTTGGTACCTCATAATAGATGATCCCTGCGTTGATTAGCAGTCTTGAGTAGTACTGCCATGTTTCTTCCTTTATGATTTGGGCATAGCTTTTTCTTTTGGTTCCTCTTTTCTATATTATTGTAATTATTATTCATCGGAGTAACCTCTCCCTCTGGATATATAGGATCATCCCTCCCCATCCTGAACCCCTAGCCAGATCCCTCTCCAGGTGAAAATATCTGGGTGTCACTCCTCATAATATAGTTTATGAGATCGTTCTTATATTAAAAATAATTAAGACAAAACCTCATTATATGTTTCAATGTAATATAATTTGGATCTTTATTTCGTCAACCGTGTAGTGATGACTTTTCGGGTGTTACACATAGCAAGTGTGGTTGAGCGATGTTCTTTCTTCTAGTGTCAACCTTTAATGCCTTGCGTATGTTTATCCAGAGGAAGGCGAAAAACAGGACATGTTCAAGCAGCTCATTATATCCCTGGTCATTGATGTCACACAGGTGCCACGTTTTCGGTTAATAATTCCTGGTCATGTGATGTCACAGCTGGCCACCTCATTATAAATCCCTTGTTCATGTATGTCACCAAAACACAGCGGACTGGTGCACATCCATTATATCCCCTTTCATATGATGTCACACCAGTGCAACAGCTCATTATAATCCCTGGTCATGTGATGTCACAACAACCTGTATCACATCTCATTATATCCCTGTTCCTAGGTGATGTCACACAGGTGGCACACCATTATATCCTGTCTGTGAGGCACAACAGGTGCACCGCTCATTATATCCCTGGTCATGTGATGTCACACGGGTGCACGCTCATATATCCCTGCTCATGTGAATGTCCACACAGGTTCACAGCTCATGTATATCCCTGGTCATGTGATGTCACACACGGGTGCACAGCTCAATATATCCCTGGTCCATGTGATGTCACACACAGGTGACACTCCATTATAAATCCCTGGTCATTGATGTCCCCACATGTGCCCGGTTCGTTATATTCCTTGTCATGTATGTCCACACAGGTGCACACGTCATTAATCCCTGGCATGTGATGTCACACGTGCACCCGCTCATTATATCCCTGTCATGTAAATGTCCACAGTGCACACTCATTATAGATATCCCTGGGCATGTGATGTCACACAGGTGCAACAGCTCAATTATATCCTGGTCTGTTATGTCACACAGGTGACAGCTCATTATATCCCTGGGGTCATGTGATGTCACCGGGTGCAACAGACCACACATCATTATATCCCTGTTCATGTATGTCACCGGTTCCCAGCTCATTATCTTCCCTATCCCTGGTCATGTGATGTCACATAACGCAGTGGCAATCGTTTTCGGTATATTCCTGTTCATGTGATTCACACAGTGCACAGCCCATTATATCCCTGGTCATGTTGCTTCACAACGGGTGCACACTTCATTATATCCCTGGTCATGTGATGTCACACAGGGTACACAGCTCCTTATATTCCTGCGTCATGTGTATGTCACACAGGTGCATTGTTCGTTATATATTCCTGGTCAATGTGAATGTCACACAGGTGCACAGCTCTTATAATTCCTGGTCAATTTGATGTCCACCAGGTAGCAAGCGGCTTCATTATAATCCGCTTATCTCATTATTTTTTTTAGCTGGCCTTACCTCTGGTTCTGTAGATCACAAAGACATATTATGTGATCTGAAGATAGGATTTATCTTGGATCGACACAGAACTGTATTTTCTTTTTTTGGGTGCTATAGAACAGATGATAGCGGCTTCTGAAGTGACAGTTCCCCTTCTACCACTAAACTTGACTCGTCTCATGTGAAAATGAGGTGAGAAGAGTCAGATTTGACTTTGGGGGATATTTTATTCATAAGTAAACGGGTGAGATTTCACATAAAGAGGGAATTCCAGAAAGGACATTTCACCCCGCCTACCTGTAGACCTGTTTAATGTGTGGTAAATCCTGTGATAGGTTCCCCTTTAAAAGTGGAGACAACACTTTATTCCTGTCATTCCATGGCATTTTTTGCCTTCAGGCCCTAATTTCTAATGAAAATCTCATTGTGACACATGAAAGCTACATCCTGGAGATTAATCTCAGCTTGGCACACAGTTGCCGCCCGGTCCCTGTTCGGCCACGGCCCTGGGATGTTCCACCTCATCCCTGCACTTGTGTAGAGTTCTTCTTCGCAAACTCATTTGGTGTGGGCAGCGTTATAGTGTGTAGGTCCATACAACAACACTAACAATTTATCAAAAAGTAATTGTCCAAAACAAGGGAACCCTCACAGTGAGTGAAATGAAAAATTACCGTCCTTTATTAATAACAGACAAATAATCAAGACCAAACAGTGTAGAACTACATGGTTAAAAGCCATGTGTGTACAATAAATAATTTTATCTAAGTAGTAGGGGTTGGTAATGAGTATCAGTATAGCATGGCCCCGAGTATCATGCATAAACAATAGGTTTAAGTTAATGCACCAGATTATCCCTAGGAAAAAAGTGACACAAAAACTGGAAACAAATACCAATCAGATCACACATGGTAAGTTGCCCCCGACACGTTTCGCTACCGCGCTTTATCAAGGGGAGTGACGCAATCACTATTACTCCCCAAATCATAGTTCAGCTCCCCCAGCCACACACTATATGACCAGCCTCCCCCAGCAACCACTATACATCAACCCCATGTCATTACCTCTCCCCGCCCTCACTATATACATCTCCCCCAGCAAACCGCCCCGACCCTTATACAGCTCCCCCATGCACTCACGTAATACGGCCTCCCCCAGCAACCACTATAATACAGAGCTCCCCAGCATACACTATATACATGCTCCCCCAGCATCACTATAACCAGCTCCCCACACTCAACATATATACAGCTCCCGCCAGCATCCATATATTACAGCTCCCCAGCACCCATCTCTCCCCCAGCAATCACTAGATACACAGCTCCTCACATCACTATATACCTCCGCCCGTTCCACCGGGCTCACCCCATCACTATCTACAGCTCACCCCAGCAATACCACTATTACGCTCTCCTCCAGCACATACTATAACAACGCTCCCGTCAGCAATCACTATATAAAGCCCCCCCCGCACCACTATCTACGCTCCCCCAGCAATCCACTATATACAGCTCCCCCAGCACATTATATACCGTCCACATCGTATACGCCCCCAGCAATCACATATATCAGCTCCCCCCAGCAATCACTTATCAGCTCATCAGACACTACTCTCCCCAGCAATCACTATATACCAAGCTCCCCCAGCAATCACGATATAACAGCTCCCCCAATCACTATGATACAGCTCCCCCCAGCAACCACTATATCAGCCCCCAATCAGCAATCATGCTCCCCGATAATCACATACCTGCTCCCCAGCATCCTAGTATACAAGCTCCCCCACATCACTATATAACAGCTCCCCCAAGCAATCACTATATACAGCTCCCCCAGCACCACATATATACAGCTCCCGCAGCAAACTCACTATTACAGCTCCCCCGCAACCACTATATACACGACTCCCCCACAATCACTATAGTAAGCCCAAGCAATCACATATAGCTAAAGCTCCCCCCACGCACACTATATACCTCCCCCACAATCACTATAACAGCTCTCCCAGCAAGAATGCAGCCACGATCATATACAGCTCCCCCAGCACCCGCACCACTATATACAGTCCCCCCCCCGTCAACCATATACACTCCCCCAACAACCAACTTATAAACAGCTCCCCCAGCAACACTATATACAGCCTCCACCAGCAACCACTATATACAAACGCTCCCCCCAGCAACATCACTGTAAGCATCTGCCCCCATCAATCACTATATACAATCAGCTCCCCCAGCAATCCACTATATACAGCTCCCCCAGCAATCACTAATCGCCCCCAATCACATCAACACCCTCCCAGCAACCACTATCAGCTCACCCCAGCATAATCACCATTACGCCCAGCTCGCCCCAGCAATCACTTATAACAGCTCCCCGCATCCATTACGCTGCCCCATCACTATATTCCACGATCCATTAGCTTCCCCAGCATTCACTATATACAAGGCTCCCCAGCAATCACTATATACGAGTCTCCCCCCAACCACTATTACAGCTCCCCAGCACGTCACTATAATAACGCGCTCCCCCAGCAATCACTATATACAGACCCCCCGACACACTAGATAACAGCTCCCCCAGCAGTCACTATACAGCTCCCCCACAAGACACTATATAACACGCTCCCCCACAATCACTATGAATACAGCTCCCCCAGCATCACTATATACAACTCCCCCATCATCACTATACGCTCCCACAAAATCCAATACGCTCCCTCCAGCAACCACTATATACAGCTCCCCCAGCCTCACTGATATACAAAGCTCCCCCACATCCTATTCAGCTCCCAGAATCACTAAACGCTCCCACATCAGCAAACCACTCCCAGCATCACTACGCCCCCCAGCAATCACTATATACCGCTCCCCCAGCACCCACTATATACACGTCCCCCAGCACCACTATATACATTCCGATCCTACAGCTCCCCACAACCACTATATGACAAGCCTTCCCCAGCAATCACTATACATACATACAGCCCCCAGCAATCACCTATACCGCTCCCCCATCAACCATATATAAGCTCCCCACACATACTATACAGCTTCCCCAGCCATCACTATATACAAGACCCCAGGCATCACCTATATACAGCTTCCGTCCCACCCACTATATCCACATACTATGTACAGCTCCCCCAGCAACCACTATATACAGCTCCCCCAGCAACCACTATATACTCCCCACTCACTACCAGCTCTACCCAGCATCACTAGATATACACCTCCCCACAAACTTACAGCTCACGAAACTCCCCCAGTCCATCACTAGTATCACTCCCCCATCGATCACTAATCACAGACTCCCACCAGCAACATCTATTCACACTCCCCCCCAGCATCACTATATATACAGCTCCCCCAGCAACCACTATATACAAACTCCCCCCACACATCACTAGTATCCTGCCCCCCAGAACCACTATATACAACACGCCTCCATACATTTACGCGCCATCAATCACTATATACACCCAGCAATCACCCCATAACAGCTACAGCAATCTCCACCTCAACTATATACAGACCCCCAACACACACTAATACACTCTCCCGCAATCAATCATATATACAGCTCCACACACATCCACCTATATACAGCTCCCCCGCACCACTATATACATCTCCCCCCTACAAACTCACTATATACAGCTTCCCCCAATAACCATATATACAAGCTCTCCCAGCAATACTATAATTCCCCAAGCAACACTATACAGCCCTAAGATCACTAATCACCCCCATCATCACTATAGACCCAGTCACATCACACTCCCAGCAACACATATACAACGCTCCCCCAACCACTATATAAACTCCCCCATGCATCCTATAATACAGCTCCCGCCACAATCACATACTCCACCATACAACGCTCCCCCAGCAATCAACTATATACAGTCTCCCCCAGCAATCCAGATATAGCACTCCCCCCAGCACTCACTATAACAAGCTCCCCCAGAATCACTATTACAGCTCCCGCATCACCACTTATATCCAGACTCCCATGCAATCTCACTATCCACAAGCTCCCCCAGCCATCACAGATAGATAGCATCCCCCCCGCAATCACTATATACAGCTTCGCTAGCATCAATATACATCTATCTCCCAGCAATCACTATTACAGCTCCTCCCACATACCATAAACACCTCCAGCCACTAACCAGCTCCACAACCTACTCCATCAAACCCTCTCACCGTCCAGCAATCACTATATCAAATCCTCCCCCAGCATCAAATCCCATCCTATAACAACAGCTCCCCCAGCAATTAACTATTAACGACTCCCCAAGCAATCATAATATACTACGCTCTAGCTCCAACTATTACGGCCCAAGTCACTATATACAGCTCCAGTAACATATACCCCCCAAACACATAATACATGCTCCCCTCCAGCAATCACTCATACAGTCACCAGCACTCACTCCACATCCCAAACCACTATTACAGCTCCACCCAGCAATCACTATATACACTCCCCCAGCAATCACTATATAAACACTCCCCGCCAGCACTATTACACACCATGATACAATCAGCTCCCCCCGCAGCAACCTATATACAGGTCCCCCCCAGCAATCATATTACACTCCCAGCACACTATATCAGCTCCACCGCAAATCACTATATAACCGCTCCCCAGCGAACTCACTATCATAAGCTCCCCCACAATCACTATTACAGCTCCCCAGCAACCACTAATATCAGCTCCCCCGCACACTATACAGTCCCGCACACATCACCGCTCCCTTCCCCAGCAATTACTATATACAGCTCCCCCCATCGAACGCTCCAGCATCACTATACGATCTCCCCGAACTACACACTCACACTATATACAGCTCCCCCGACACATACACGCTATATATATCAGCTCCCCGCAGTAATATTAATAATCAGCTCCCCTCCAGCAATCACTATGTATACACTCCCCCGCACCACATATACAGCCCCCACAATCACTATATACAGCTGCCCCCCAGAATCACTATACTCAGCTCTCCCCCCAGCAATCACTCCCATTACTATCAGATCAGCCCACAGTCATCACTATATCAGCTCCCCCGCAGTCACTAATATAACAGCTCCCCAGCATCACTATATACAGACATCCCCACAACACTATATGACAGCTCCCCAGCATCACTATATACAGCTCCCCCCCAGCAACACTATATACAGGCTCCACACCATCACTATATAAGCCCACAGCAATCAATTATACAGCCCCCATCAGTCACTATACAGCTCCCCCAGACCATATATCAAACAGGCTCCACATCACGAACGCTCCAGCAAATCACTATATCACAGCCCCCCAGCATCACTATATACAAGCACCCCCAATCATATACACCCCCACTATATACAGCTCCCCCACAATCCACTAGACAGCAACTTCCCCAGCAACCACTATATACAGCTCCCCGCATACCTTCAGCAATCACTATATACAGCTCCCCCAACCACTATAAACATCTCATCCTCTATAACACCCCTCCAATCACTATACACAGCTCCGCCCAGCAATCTACTAAAGCATCCCATAACTTATTAGCGCCCACACAACTAGCGCATCATAACTATATATCTCCAGTTCTTATACACTCCCCAGCAATCACTATATATACGCCCCACGCCATCACATATACAAGCTCCCCCAGCAATCAATATATACAGCTCCCCCAGCATCACTAATACAAGCTCCCCCAGCATACTATATACAAGCTCCCCCAGCAACCACATATACACGCTCCCCCCCGCATCACTATATACACTGCTCCCTCCCCACAGCAACCACTATATACAGCTCCCCCAGCACCACTATATACAGCTCTCCCCAATAATCATTATATACAGCTCTCCCCCAGCAATCACATATCAAAGCCCCCCAGCAATCACTATATACAAGCTAGCTCCCCAATTAATCGTTATATAACAGCTCCACCAGCCCCCTATATACAGACTCCCCCATAATCATTATATACAGCTCTCCAGCAATCACTATATACAGCCCCCCCGCAATCACTATAACATACAGCTCCCCCAATATCTTATATACAGCTCCACCAGCATCACTATATACAGCCCCCCCGCACTCACTATATAAAACAACTCCCCCCCCCCGCAATCACTATATACCCGCGCCCCCCAATATCATTATATACACTCAGTCGCAGCAATTTTTTTTAAAAAAAAAAAAACCTGAGAAACAAGCGTCCCCAAGCATCCTATAACACAGCTCTAAGAGCAATCACTATATACAACCCGCCATCAATCACTATAGCATCTCCTTCATCACTATATAACATCTCCCCCAGCATCAACTATATACAGCTCCCCCAGCAATCACTATTCAGCTCCCCCACAATCATCACTATATACCGCTCCCCCAAGCAATCACTATATACAGCTCCCCCAGGAACCATATCTACGCTCCCCAGCATCACTATATACGCTCCCCAGCATCACTATATACAGCTCCCCCAGCAATCACTAATAATACCGCTCCCCCCAGCATCACTATATACAGCTTCGGCCCCAGCAATCACTATTACAGCTCCCCCAAATCACTATATAAGCTCCCCCAGCTAATCACTATATACAGCGTCAGCCCCAGCAATCACTATATACAGCTCCCCCAAATCACTATAATCCAGCTCCCCCAGCAACCACTATATACTAGCTCCCCCCCAGCATCACTATATACAGCTTCCCCATCAATCACTATATACAGCTCCGCGCCCGCTAAATCACTATAATACAGCTCCCCCAGCCAGTCACTATATACAGATCCCCAGCAATCACTATATACGCCCCCCAGCAACCACTAATACAGCTCCCCCGCATCACTATACAAACACCGCTCTCCCCCAGCATCACTATATCAGCCCCCCAGCAATCACTAAACACAGCTCACCCACCTTAACTAAACACTCCCCAAAGCAGTCACTATAACACAGCTCTAAAGAGCAATCACTATATACAGCCCCCCTCCAATCACTATAATACATCTCCATTAACACTATATACACCCCCCAACAATCACTATATACGCTCCCGACAGCATCAACCATTACAAGCTCCCCCAGCAACCACTTATAATCACTTCCCCCCCAGCAAATCACTATATACACTCCCCCAGCAATCACTAATACAGCTCCCCCACAACCACTATATACAGCCCACAGCACGCACTATATCAAAGCGCCGTTTTCCCCCAGCAATCACATATAGCAGCTCCCCCATCAATCACTAGATACAGCCCACAGCAACACTATATACAGCTTTCGCCCCAGGAACCACATATACAGCTCCCCAGCAATCCACTATACACAGCTCTCCAGCAACCCTATAATACAGCTCCCCAGCAATTACTATATACAGCTCCCCCAGCATCACTATAACACCGCTCTCTCCCACAATTACATAATACAGCCCCCCAGCAATTCACTGTACAACAGCTCTCCCCAGCATCACTATATACAGCTCCCCAGTATCATTATATACACCCACATCAATCACTAATATACAACTCCCCCATTAATCAACTATATACAAGCGCCCGTAAGCACTATATACAGCTTCCCCCCCATAATCAATATCAGCTCAGCTCCCTCAGCAATCACTGTATATCAGCATCCCCCCCAGCAACCACTATATACAGCCCCCAACATCACTATATACAAGCTCCCCCGCAGTCCTATACACACTCTCCCAGCATTCACTCTAGACAGCTACCCCACAGTATCATTATATACAGGCCCCATCAACACTATATCCAGCGCCCCAGTATCACGAATATACCAACAGCTCCCCCAGTAATCATTTATATATACAGCTCCCCCAGCATCCACTATATAACAAGCTCCCCCAGCAATTACTATATACAACACTCCCCCAGCAATCACTATAATACAGCGCCAACAATCACTATATATAGCCCACAGCAATCACTTTATAACAACCCCCAATCAATCACTAATACACGCCCACCAGCAACCAGCTATATACAACGCCCCCACAATCACTATAAATACAAGCTCCCGCCCCACAATCACTATATACAGCCCCCCAGCATCACGATATACGCACCCACCAATCACTATATACAAACAACCCCCCCCAGCAACCACTATTCCAGCTCCCCAGCAATCACTATACACAGCTCCCCCACCACCACCTATTATACGCTCCCCATCGAATCACTATATACAGCTCACCAGCACCACTATATACAGCTCCCCAGCATTACTATATACAGCTCCCCCAAAATCACTATAACACACTCTCCCCACATCACTATAACACTCCCCCCGAGTATCATTATATAACAAATCCCACAGCAATCCTAATATACAGCACCCAGTAATCACTATATATTAGACCACAGTAATCACTATTCTCAATGGCGCCCATCCATTGTCCTCTGTCCTAGTAGCTGTTTCCATAGAAGATTCAAGGGTTTTTGCTTCACCATAATAACAGATATAAGAACATACCACAGTCACGGTGCCGATCTATGAAGTAAGTGTCCCTGTTTAGCATGCTGGATTTTGATGGTAGAAATTTTCTTTAAGTCAACCTCTTTTTCCTGCTGACCAATTTGCTTCTGACCTACAAGCTGCTGGCTCCTACAGCTGAGATTACAGTACTTTCCGCATGCTCCACCAGCCCTGACCTTCAGCGTTACTATCGACTTTCCAACTCCTCCACCATTCCCTGGACCTTCAGCTTGACTACAGACTTTCCATTCCTCCACCAGCCTTGGCCTCACTTTACTACAGGACTTTCCGCCTGCTCCACCAGCCCTGACCTGTCAGCTTGACTACAGACTTTCCTTTCCCCATGATCCACCCAGCTCTGGCCTTCAGCTTGACACGACTTCCCTCCAATCTCCACCAGCCTGCCTTCAGCTTGATACAGACTTCCGCATGCATCCACCGCCCTGGCCTTCAGCTTGACTACACCTTTCCGCATGCCCAGCTCCAACCACACCCTGACCTTCAGCTTGACTACACAGACTTCCGATGCTCCCCAGCTCGTCCTTCAGCTTGACTACAGACTTTCCGCATGCTCCCCCACCCTGGCCTTCAGCTTGACTACAGACTTTCCGCATGCTCCACCAGCTCTGGCCTGCAGTTGGACTACAAACTTTCCCCATGCTCCACCAAATCTGGCCTTCAGCTTGACTACAGACTTTCCGCATGCTCCACCAGCCTGCCTTCAGCTTGACTACAGACCACTTCCGCATTCTCCACCGCTCTGATCCTAGCTTGACTACAGACTTTCCGCATGCTCCACCAGCTCTGGCCTTCATCTTACTTACAGACTTTCACATCCCAATGCCTCCACCAGCCTCTGACCTGCAGCTTGACTACAGACCTTCTTCCGCACTGCCCACCAGCTTGGCCTCAGCTTGACTACAGACTTTCCCATCTCCACCACTTCGCTCTGGCCTCAGCTTGACTACAGAATTTCCGCTGCTCCACCGCCTGGCCTTCAGCTGACTACAGACTTTCCGCATGCTCCACCAGCCTGACTTCAGCTTGACTACAGACTTTCCGCATGCTCCCACCAGCCCTACCTTCAGCTTGACTACAGGAAATTTCCTCCTGCTCACACCAGCTCTGCCTTCAGCTTGACTACAGGACTTTCCGCATGCTCCACCACTCTGGCCTTCAGCTTGACTACAGACCTTCCACATGCTCCACCAGCCCTGACCTTCAGCTGACTACAGACTTCCGCCATGCTCCACCAGCTCTGCCTTCAGCTGACTACAGACTTTCCCCATCCCACCCACCCTGGCCTCAGCTGTGACCACAGACTTTCCGCATGCTCCACCACCTTGCCTTCAGTTTGACTACAAGACTTTCCCCATGCTCCACCACTCCCGACCTTCAGGCTGACTACAGACTTTCCGCATGCTCCACCAGCTCTGGCCTTCAGCTTGACTACAGACTTTCCGCATGCTCCACCAGCTCTGCTCTGCCTTCAGCTTGACTACAGAAACTTTCCACATCCGCCACCAGCTCTGCTTCAGTGACTACAGACTTTCCGCATGCTCCACGAGCTTCTGGCCTTCAGCATTGCCTACAGACTTTCCGCATGCTGCACCAGCCCTGACCTTCAGCTTGACTACAGACTTTCCATCTCCACCAGCTCTGTCCTTCAGCTTGACTACAGACTTTCCGACATCCACCAGCTCTGGCCTTCAGCTGACACAGACTTTCCGCATGCTCCACCAGCCTGACCTTCAGCTTGACTACAGACTCCCATGCTCCACAGCCTGGACTTCAGCTTGACTACAGACTTTCCGCATCCTCCACCAGCCTGGCCTTCATTGATACAGACTTTCCGCATGCTCCCAGCCTGACTTCAGCTTGACTACACACTGCCCCCTACCCCAGCTCTGCCTTCAGCTGACCACAGGACTTCCACATCCTCCCACACCTGACCTATCAGCTTACTACAGACTTTCCCCATGCTCCACCAGCCTGACCTTCAGCTGACTACAGACTTCCGCATGCTCCACCAGCCCTGACCTCAGCTTGACTACAGACTTTCCCCCACTCGCTGCTCCACCAGCTCTGGCCTTCAGTCTGACTACAGACTTTCCGCAGTCCCCAGCCCTGCCTTCAGCTTGACTAAGACTTTCCCATGCTCCACCAGCTCTGGCCTGCATTGACTACAACTGTCTTCCCATGCTCCACCATCTGGCCTTCAGCTTGACTACAAGACTTTCCCAGCATCTCCACCAGCCCGACCTTCAGCTTGACTACAGACTTCCCATGCTCCACCAGCTCTGGCCTTAGCTTGACTACAGACTTTCCGCATGCTCCACCAGCTCTGGCCTTCAGCTGACTACAGACTTTCCCCATGCTCCCACCACTCTGACCTTCAGCTGACTAGAGACTTCCATGCTCCACCAGCTCTGGCCTTCAGCTTGACTACAGACTTTCCTCACATGCTCCACCAGCCCTGGCCTTCAGCTTACTACAGACTTTCCATGGCCCACCAGCCTGCCTTCAGCTTGACTACAACGATTTCCGCATGCTCCACCAGCCCTACCTTCAGCTTGACTACAGACTTTCCTCCGCATGCTCCACCAACCCTCTGACCTTCAGCTGACTACAGACTTTCCCACTGGCTACCCAGCTTGCCTTCAGCTGACTACAGACTTCCGATGCTCCACCAGCTCTGCCTTCCCCAGTCTTGACTACAGACTTTCCGCATGCTCCACCAGCCCTGACTTCAGCTTACTACACGACTTTCCCATGCTCCACCAGCTCTGTGCCTTCAGCTTGGACTACAGACTTTCCCCATGCTCCCCACCGCCTTCCTTGACACAGCTTTCGCTGCTCAGAGCTCTGGCCTCATGACACAGACTTTCCGACATGCTCCACCAGCCTGGCCTCAGCTTGACTACAGACTTTCCGCTCTCCACCAGCTCCTGACCTTCAGCTTGACTACAGACATTCCTATGCTCCACCTCGGCTTCAGCTTGACTGACGACTTTCCGCATGCTCCACCAGCCGCCTTCAGCTTGACTACAGAACTTTCCCCATGCCCACCAGCTCTGCGCCTTCAGCTTGACTACAGACTTTCCGCATGCTCCACCAGCCTCTGGCCTTCAGCTTGACTACAACTTTCCGCATGCTCCACCAGCCCTGCCTTCAGCTTGACTAAGACTTTCCCTCTCCACCAGCTCTGGCCTTCAGCTTGACTACAGACTTCCACATGCCCTCCACCAGCTCTGGCCTTCAGCTGACTACAGACTTTCGCATGCTCCACCAGTCTGGCCTTCAGCTTGACTACAGACATTCCACATGCTCCACCAGCTCTGGCCTTCAGCTTGATACAGACTTTCCCGCATCTCCACCAGCTCTGCTGCCTTCAGCTGACTACAGACTTTCCTTTCCCCATGCTCCACTCATCTCTGACCTTCCAGCTTGACTACAGACTTTCCGCATGCTCCACCAGCTCTGGCCTTCAGCTTGACTACAGACTTTCCATCTCCACCAGCTCTGGCCTTCAGCTTGACTACAGACTTTCCGCATGCTCCACCAGCCTGGCCTTCAGCTTGACTACAGACTTTCCGCATGCTCCACCAGCCTTGCCTCAGCTGACACAGACTTTCCGCATGCTCCACAGCCCTGACCTTCAGCTTGACTACAGACTTTCCGCATGCCCTCCACCAGCCTGCCTTCAGCTTGACTACAGACTTTCCCATGCTCCACCACGCTCTGGCCTTCAGCTTGACTACAGACTTTCCGCATGCTCCCCAGCTCTGGCCTTCAGCTTGACTACAGACTTTCCGATGCTCCACCAGCCTGACCTTCAGCTTGACTACAGACTTTCCGCATGCCCCCACACTCTGGCCTTCAGCTTCTACAGACTTCCCATGCTCCCCAGCCCTGGCCTTCAGACTGACTACATTCCGCATGCTCCACCAGCTCTGCCTTCAGCTTGACTACAGACTTTCGCATGCTCCACCAGCTCTGGCCTTCAGCTTACATGACAAACTTTCCCGCTGCTCCACAGCACCTGACCTTCGCTGACTACAGACTTCCCATGCTCCACCAGCTCTGGCCTTCAGCTTGACTACAGACTTTCCCGCTGCTCCCAAGCTCTGGCCTTAAGTTTGACTACAGACTTCTAATGCTCCCACCAGCTCTGGCCTTCAGCTTGACTACAGACTTTCCGCTGCTCACGAGCTTGGCCTTCAGCTTGACTACAAACTTCCGCATGCTCCACCAGCCCTGACCTTCAGCTTGACTACAGACTTTCCATCCCTCCACCACTCTGGCCTCAGCTTGACTACAGACTTCCACATCCTCCACCAGCTCTGGCCTTCAGCTTAGACTACAGACTTTTTTTCCGCATGCTCCACCAGCCCTGACCTTCAGCTTGGACTCAGACTTTCCACATTCCTCCAACAGCTCTGGCTCTTCAGCTTGACTACAGACTTTCCATGCTCCACAGCCTGGCCTTCAGCTTGACTACAGACTTTCCGCATGCTCCACCAGCTCTGGCCTTCAGCTTGACTACAGACTTTCCGCATGCTCCACCTGCCCTGACCTTCAGCTTGACTACAGACATTCCTCATGCTCCACCAGCTCTGGTCTTCAGCTTGACTACAGACTTTCCGCATGCTCCACCAGCTCTAGCCTTCAGCTTGACCACAGACTTTCCGCATGCTTCACCAGCCCGGACCTTCAGCTTGACCATAGACTTTCCGCATGCTCACCAGCTCTGGCCTTCAGCTTGACCATAGACTTTCTGCATGCTCCACCAGCCCTGACCTTCAGCTTGACCATAGACTTTCTGCATGCTCCACCAGCCCTTACCTTGACCTATTCCTGACTCTTTCATGCACGTTTCTTGGTTTATTGCACCAGTTGTAGACGTCCAGCTGTTACCTACATCACTTCAAGAGGTAGTGAACTGGTATTCTGCCTGCTGGAAAGTCTGGATTCCTGTTTCTGGGTTATAAGGTCAATACCCAGGAGGCCCCTTACATAATACCCTTAGGAGTGGGTCTAAGTCATACTAATTAAATGACTGTAGTTCTACAACTGTGCACATATTCCCAACTTTTGAGAGCGCTCAGGGTTGGGGAAATAAAGACGGAATGGTAAAACCATGTGTGAAAGTGATCGTATGGACAACGCATGCAGATTATCTTTAATACTTTGGGTCTAGAGGAAAGCTATATCCATATCTATGGCCTAATAGCTGGCAGACCAAGCCCACCTTAATTTGCAGGTCTCCCTGCAACAGCCATAGATACAGACATACAGATGCTAAGGAAAGCAATACTTCAAGAACATGGCAGTGCAATAGAAACTTTCCATGAGCCATCACCCTCCCCAATGTGAGCAATCATTAACATGTCATGGTCGGGCTCCTATGAGACCCCACACACCATGGCACCAACATTTCCCTTCAGGCGTTCCTGCATACATAACCTGAACTTGAGTGGACAATTATATAGCCCTCTCCAGCTTTATGTAAAAACCCAGTACATACAGTATATGATGTGTTGTCTAAGTGAACAAATCTACCAAAAGGCTAATTTGTATATTTATGACATTAAATGCTCCTCTGCATTCAGGTCACAGATTTTCAGAATAAAGACTTATGATACAGGACATCCACAAGGACGTAAGAGTAGCTTATATGGACCCTTTAAATTGTTTTTCAAAACCGGACCTGCTCTCAGCAAGGACAAGATCCTTATAGTTCCTCAGATAGGAGCTGGGTATCTAGTAGATAGGAATGTGTACAGGGTGTGCCGCGTGTACCCTGAGACTTAGATGGGCTTTCCATTATGAGGCCCTAGAAAATCCCACCTCTTGCCTTCTTTTAACCAGACACTGCCCTCCTCAAGGAGAAACAAGACCGAGGGTGGAAATTGTTGGTGTGTTGCACCAACTGGTGGACAGGGAGTTAGCAAGTCTTTAATTCACTTCTACCTGGTTCCCCAAACAGACTCAAAATAACAACTTGCATCCCACCACTGCGCATGTTATAGGGACACCCAGCCCTGGTAGGGAACACCCCAACATAACATTAGCAACTTCACTACAGATGAGCGAACACACTCGTTCGAGCATTAGCATACTTGCAACTGTTCGGTGCTCGGACGAGTATTTCGCCAGCTTGAGAAAATGGCATCTCGAGGCGTTTAGATTTTTGGCGGCCAGAAACTGAGCCAATCACAAGCCAGGAGACTCTGCAGTACACCCAGCATCATGTGGTACACTTACACGTCGATAGCAGTGGTTGGCTGGCCAGATCAGGTGACCCTGGGATAGACTAGCCCCTGCCTGCGCTGCTCGGATCATTCTCTGTCTGGATGCCGTTAGGGAGAGAGCTGCTGCTGCTGGTCAGGGAAAGCGTTAGGGTGTTCTATTAGAATAGTGTTAGGCAGGAGTGATTCTACAAGAACCCAACAGTCCTTCTTAGGGCTACATTTTTTCAAAAGTTAAAGTGACACACTCAGTCACAGCACAAAATCCTTAAGTGTGCTGTCAGTGTAGGTTAGAAACTAGCCATAGCAATCATCTTCTGTGGTTGCTGTCTGATTTCTTCTGCTCGTTTTGTTCTGTAAAAAAAAAAACACACACAAAAAATTTAAAATACCCACAAAAAAAACCCAAAAAATAAATAATAATATTATTTTTCTGTTTTGTCTATATAATAGACTTAAATTTTGAAAATGTTAAACCCGAGGGTTAGGGGTAGAGGACGAGGGCGTGGACGTGGGCGTCCAATTGCTGCAGGGGTTAGAGGCCGTGGTCCTGGGCGGGGTGAGACACCACCTGCTGATGGGGGAGCAGGGGAACGCCGCAGAGCTACACTCCCTAGTTTAATGTCTCAAGTTACTGGGACTCGTGGTAGAGTACTGTTGAGGCCAGAACAGTGCGAACAGGTGATGTCGTGGATTGCGGACAATGCTTTTAGCCATTTGTCCACCAGTCAGGTTGGAAGAGGCAGTGGTGGGGCCAGACGGAGAGGCAGGACCAGAGCTGGTGCATCAGCGCCAAATGTTTCACGTAGTGAAGCTCCCGTGGCGAGGGCTAGATTTTCTTAAGTCTGAAGGTTCTTTAACCCCTTAACGCCGAAGCCACTTTTCACCTTCCTGACACGGCCAATTTTTTCAAATCTGCCTTGTGTCACTATAAATGGTTATAACCTCGGAACGCTTTAACATATCCAAGTGATTTTAAAATTGTTTTCTGATGATTTTCGAACTTCAAAATGTTATACTTTTTCCATACATAGTCATAACCGCAAAAATATTTAATAACTAACATTCACCGAATGTCTCCTTTATGCCTCCGTGGTTTTTTATGCATATTCTTATATCTGTAGGATGCTCTGGGGCTTTGAACGTTAGGTGCGATTTTTCACCTGTTGAGGGACCTGCCCAGGTTTCAAATCACTTTGAGAGACCTAAATAAAAGTAAAACCCCATAAATTACCCCATTATAGAAACTACACCCCTCAACGTACGAAAATAAGCCGGGGCCAGAAGTTTGACGTACTGCATTTTGTGGGAATGCACCTCCCGCCATGCAGTACTATGACGTCAAATGTCGGGAAGGGGTTAAAGAAACACCGGATGACCGATGGACTGTGGTGTGCAACCTTTTGCCACACCAGGATCAGCAGGGGTTCCACCACTACTAGCTTAACCACCACCAGTATGCGCAGGCACATGAATTCTAAACACCCCACTCAATGGCACCAAGGCCGTTCAGCTCCGGCTGGGTCCACCACTGCTCCTTCCCCTGTGTCATTTGCTGCCTCTGCTAGTCAGCCCCCTGCCCAGGACCCCGGCACAAACACCTCCCGGGGCGAAAACCACACGCGCAGCGTCCAGCTCTCTATACCCCAGACGCTGGAGCGCAAGAGGAAGTACAGTGCAACCCACCCACACGCCCAAGCCCTCAACGTCTCAAACTGCTTAGCCTGGAGATGCTGCCCTATAGGCTGGTAGAGACCGAGACCTTTCGCAACCTCATGGCGGCGGCCACCCCTCGGTATTCGGTCCCCAGCCGCCACTACTTTTCCCGATGTGCCGTCCCAGCCCTGCACAAGCACGTGTCAGAGAACATCCTCCGTGCCCTGACCAACGTCGTTTCTGACAAGGTCCACCTGACCACGGACACGTGGACGAGTGCTGCCGGGCAGGGCCACTATATATCGCTGACGGCACATTGGGTTAACTTGGTGGAGGCTGGGACCGAGTCTGACCCTGGGGCCACTCATATACTGCTGACGCCGAGGATTGTGGGGCCTACCTCGGTCCAGGTCTCTCAGGCCTACTATGCCTCCTCCTCCTCCCACCCCTCCTCCACCTCCTCCTCCAAATTAAGATCCGTGGGCATGGCGCCGTCGGTAGCTCTAGGCACAGCAGCAGTGCCGCCGCTAAGCGTCAGCAGGCGGTGTTCAAACTGCTGAGCCTAGGCGATAAAAGGCAGACCGCCCAAGAGCTATTACAGGGCATCACGGCGCAGACTGATCTGTGGCTGGCACCGCTGAACCTGAAGCCATGGTTGTGTGTGACAACGGCCGTAACCTGGTGGCGGCTCTGCAACTCGGCAGACTGACACATGTGCCATGCCTGGCCCATGTGTTAAATCTGGAGGAGGAGGAAATGGACAGTCAGGCCAGTGAGGGGAGTGAATTCTTACGCGTTGGTACTCTGGCGCATATGGCAGATTTCATGCTAGGCTGCCTATCCCGTGACCCTCGCGTTCAAAGAATTTATTCCAGCACCGATTACTGGGTGTTCTCTCTCCTGGACCCACGGTACAAGCAAAATCTTTCCACTCTCATCCCTGCAGAGGAAAGGAGTGTGAGAATGCATGAATACCAGCAGGCCCTGGTGCACAAGCTGAAACAG
This sequence comes from Engystomops pustulosus, assembly GCA_019512145.1. NCBI lineage: Eukaryota > Metazoa > Chordata > Amphibia > Anura > Leptodactylidae > Engystomops > Engystomops pustulosus. The sequence goes on from WNYA01000845.1 coordinate 58,813, forward strand.
TATTTCCCTTCTGACAGCGCTAGCGGCAGAGTGCGTAGTTCTGCGGGACAAGTAGCGAGGGAGAGTAGGTGAGCAGGCAGCTTGTCCAGCACTGGCAAGGGTACGCTTTACAAGGCTTTTGCCAGCTTTATGTCACCCCAGCAAGACACTGTCACCTGTCCCCAGTCTCGGCAGAGTAGGGCTGATCTTTACAGAAAGATGGTGAGGGAGTACGTAGCTGACCATACCATCGTCCTAAATGATCACACAGCTCCCTACAACTACTGGGTTTCAAAGCTGGACATGTGGCACGAACTGGCGCTGTACGCCTTGGAGGTTCTTGCCTGCCCTGCCGCTAGCGTCTTGTCCGAGCGGGTTTTCAGTGCAGCTGGTGGCATCATCACCGATAAGCGTACACGCCTGTCGACTGACAGCGCTGACAGGCTGACGCTTATCAAGATGAATAAAGCCTGGATTTCTCAGGATTTCCATTCTCCACCACGTGAAAGAAGCTCAACCTGAATAATTCTCATGTATGCACTCCTCATTCTCCTCCTCTAAAGCAGAGGCAACTGGCTAATTTTTGCCAGGGCCAACCGGCTCTAGCTATAGTACTATATGTATTACATTTTTCTTGAGGGCCACTTACCGACTTCTCTGTTTTGAAAACTTTTTTGGACTACAACATACAGGCACTATCCAAATTTAGTTTACTGCATAGCAGCCTCCAAACGTTGTCTTTATAGCTGCCTCCACACATTGTCTCCATTGCTGTCTCCACACATCGTCTCCATAGCAGCCTCCAGACGCCGTCTCCATAGCAGCCTCCAGACGCCGTCTCAATAGCTGCCTCCACATGCTGTCTCTATAGCTGCCTCCACATGCTGTCTCCATAGCTGCCTCTCTTAATCATGGAAGTCGTCTCCATGGCTGCCTCCACATGTCGTCCCTTTATCAAACGAGCTGTGTCAGGCTCATTTTTTGGGTGTTTCACCAGATACGTTATGGAACTTGGTCACTATGTCGCCACGTATATAGGAAAATTGTATTATTTTTCATCATACAAACAATAACATTAATTTGCCGAAATGAGAATATCCCTTTAACTTTTTTAATTAGCTGTATAATCAACATTAACACAGTCTGGCCCAATGACCCATTGTCACAGGTGGTCCCGTAACCCATGGGGTCACGGGTCACCCCACCAGCGCGTTCTCGATACCTCGGCTGCCACCGCGGGCTAGTCACATCTGTGGAAAGACCTGGTGGTACCACGCCGTAGCGAGACCATCCTGCCTTGCGGAGGGCCCCGGTGAGGACCACGTGACACTTAGACTCCACCTTGGATGATTAATCCATCAGCATACTGGGTAATTTTAACCCCTTTTTGTTGAAAGTTGCACATAATATATGTCACTAAATATGATATAATTACATGCACAGAGTATATGTGTTCACATATGTATTTACAGCATTCATGCACTTTATTTAAAACATGCTTTGTATTAAGACGATGATGTATATTTATTGTACAAAATGCACTTGTACTTTAATGACCCCCCCCTACGTATATTGCACACAATGGGGGTCATTTACTAAGGGCCCGATTCGCGTTTTCCCGACGTGTTACCCGAATATTTCCGATTTGCGCTTGTATTGCCCCGGGATTTTGGCGCATCAGCGCTGGCATGCACGCGGCGGAAATCGGGGGGCATGGCCGAGCGGAAACCCGACGGATTCGGAAAAGCCGCCGCATTTTTTTTAAAAAAGTGTCGCAGAGCTTGCACTTACCTTCACTAGGAATAGGCCGGTGAACTTGAGTGCGTTTTGATGCTCTTCAGCGCAGCAGCGCCACCTGGTGGACGTCAGAGGAACTGCCTTAATGAATCCCGGCCGGACCCGGATCCACCGCAGAGAACGCGCCGCTGGATCGCGAATGGACCGGGTCAGTAAATCTGCCCCTATGTTTTCTATATATACCCTGTGAAGGTCACTTGTAAAATTGCTTGAAAAAGGTGTCTTACACTGAAACGTCGCCACTTGTTCCAATAAAGATCACCAACGCTTGAATTGAATTTTGGAGTACTGCACGCTTTTTCCATTTTTGTATATCCATGTAAGGACCTGGCCAGGACCTTTGGGGGGTGCTGCACCCCTCCTTCAGAGGTGCCATAAACTGTGCTGACTTGAATTTTACTCATTTGAAAGTTCCACGCCTTAAGATATTCCTCTGCACTTGATGGTAAATGGGTTCCCAGACAAAAGACAAGGGGAATTTAGAGGTGTCTGATTATATTAGGTGCAGACACACCTCTGCCCACCCCCAGGAGGGGTCATGGATCCCCTGGGGATACAGCTTCCAAAAATGTATTTGCCCTTCAGCTGAGATGGACCATAATTCCATAACTGTCCCAAATCAACACATTGGTCAAAGAGTTCCATGACTCAATGTGGCTTATTTACTAAGGGTCCGCGGCCGCACTTTCTTTGGATATTCTGACATTTTCGGGGATTGCGCGGCTGTGACAGGTGTAACCGGGGATTGTGCCGCACACGATCTGATTTTGGGGAAACTGTGCAGGCTTTCATTCAACAGAAATCGGGGAGTGGGCTGTCAGATGATCCGACTGATTCAGACTGAGCACGGGATTTAAGATTCAATTTGTGTCACAAGTCAATGCACTTACATGCAGAAGGAAGAAGATGGTGAACTCCGGCGGACCTGAGTGGAGATGCAGGATATCGGGCGCACAATCTTCGTGAATCGCAGCAGATGTGCATTCATGGAGGACAATGCACTTTCGGGGATCCCGCCGGACAGGTAAATAAATGTGCCACATTGTCTCTTGTTTGAAAATGGGGGGAAAATCAGCTCAGCCTTTTGGAGCCGCCGTGGCTGCACAAAGTGTTGGTTAATAGCTACCCCCAGCAGAGCCAGAGCCAGTATTAGCTAGCTCCATTTGGCTAATTGGGATGAGGCTGGAGGGAAGTGGGGGATTTCAGTAGTATAAGCCCCCCTCCCCCTTGCCATATTTCTCACAAATACCCAACCTCCAAATTTCAAATTACTAACCCATCATGTGTTCTCCTCTCATCTGTTACCTAGTAACCACAAGATGCCAAGCATAGGCACATTGGGGCACATTTACTTACCTGTCCCCGGTGCTTTCTCCAATGTGCATTGTCCGACGAGAATGATCTCTGCAGCGATTCACTAAGATTGTGCGCCCGATATCCTGCATGTGTCGCTTCCCCGCTTATCCCTGGTCATGTGATGTCACACAGGTGCACAGCTCATTATATCCATGTTCATGCGTAGTCACACAGGTACATGGCTCCTCATAGCCCTGGTCAAATGATGTCACACAGGTGCACAGCTCGTTATATTCCTGGTCACATGATGTCACACAGGTGCACAGTTTGTTATATTCCTGGTCATATGATTTCACACGGGTGCACAGCTTGTTACATCCGTGGTCATGTGATGTTACACAGGAGCAGGGCTCATTATATCCCTGGTCATGTGATGTCTCACAGATGCACGGCTTGTTATATTTCAAATCCTGGTGACAGGTTCCCTTTAAAAGTGAGACGAAAACTTTATTTGTCATTCCATGGCATTTTTGCCTTAGGCCCTAATTTCCTAATGAGGTTCCCTTTAAAAGTGAGACGAAAACTTTATTCCTGTCATTCCATGGCATTTTTGCCTTAGGCCCTAATTTCCTAATGAAGTGTACACGGAAAAGCAACCTCTATAACAATATTAGGAAAATTGCTAATAAAATCCTGTGATCACAGCAGCATCTGCACTGATTTAGAAAGAGTCTCCCTCTCTGTCCCTGAAGTGTGAGAGCAGATGGAGGAGGAAAGTGGGTGTACTGTAAGACAGAACGTTTGTAGAGACACTGGCTAAGACCAGGTCGTGTCAAAAGAAGACACGAGGCTACCATGGCAACCGATCGCCACCCCCCGATGACGTTCGGGGGCGTGGCGATTGCAAAAAAGATGTCGGCGCCCGCGCGCCGCCGGTTTTTGAACGCCGCCAGCGACTTTGCCGGCGGCAACGACATGGTTAATAGCCGCGATCGGTGCAAGCACCGACCACGGTTATTATCGGTGGGGGTTTTGTGCAGAATGCAAAAACCCCCACCTTTGTATGAAGAGGACTCAGCCCGTGAGCCCTCTTCATACATCCCGTATACCTCTGCACCGTAGAGCTACGGCGCAGAGCGTTAAGGGGTTAACAAAGTTCTGACTGTGTAGTGCGATGAGGTAAATATTGTGAAATAACATTGTATTCGGTTCTTTCACATTGGCGTTGGCGCTCAGCTTCAGTTGCGCATATGTTGCGTTTTATCTCTGTTGTGTCTCCGTTTTTCTTCCATTTTGTCTCCATATCCGCAAAATAACAAGGAAGGTTTAACATTGCTTTGAAAACATCACACTTCGTTTCTTAGCCTTATCATTGAAAAGAAAAGCATGTTTCATCCGGTTTTTTTTGTAGACAAATAGGGGGTCATTTACTTACCCGGTCCTGTCGCGATCCAGCGGCGCGTTCTCCGTCGAGGATTCGGGTCTTTCGGCGATTCACTAAGGTAATGCGCCCAATGTCCACCAGGTGCCGCTGCTGCTCCGAGGTCCGCCGGAGTTCACCATCCTATCCTGGGTGCAGGTAAGCGCGTGTCAAGCCACACATTTTTTTTTTTTAAATTCCGCAGTTTTTCCGAATCCATCGGGTTTTCTGACGGCCAAGCCCACGATTTACGTCGCATGCATGCCGGCGCCGATGTGCCACAATCCGATCGCGTGCGCCAAAAACCCGGGGCAATTCAGGGAAACGCGGCGCAAATCGGTAACATTCGGGAAACCCGACGAAAAATAGCGATTTGGGCCCTTAGTAAATGACCCCTCGTATAGAAATATAGAGCATGTCCTATTTTATCATGTATTTCCCTTCCATATAGAAATCTATGGCATGTCCTATTTTATCATGTATTTCCCTTCCATATAGAAATCTATGGGAATGTATAAAATACAGGTTGCATACAGCTGCAGTATATAGGTGCAATATTCAGAACCAATGGGAGTGGGAGGTGTATTCGCCAGCCAATAGTCCATCATTTGCCAGCCCACCGAGTTTTATATGTACAAATACGGTGACATACGTGCACATACGGTTGAAAATTGTCACATATATATACGGTGACATACGTGCACATACGGTTGAAAATTGTCACATATATACAGATTCATACAGCGCGGAAATACAGGACTGGAGAATCTTTGCATTACAGCGATAACGCACAATGTCCCATCATTTGACCGTCTATATAAAATTCGGCCAATCCTCGACCATTTTGGTACAACGTTTTTTCGAGGCATACACCCCTTTACAAAACATCTGTGTAGACGAGTCACTAGGACATTTCAAAGGCAGGTTAAAATTCCACCAGTACCTGCCTAGCCAGAGGGCAAGGTATGGAATCCAAATCGTTGGGTTAGGATCCAGCTACAGGAATTAGGCATCAATCTTTCAAGTTAAAAAACTCCATGACTTTATTGGCGGACCTTGGTCACAAATACAAAAAACTTTTTCTGGCGTAACAGTTAAAAGTACTTCAGCAACGCGTTTCAAACGCACTATGCGTCCTTCCTCATGGCTGTATAGTATACAAAAAACAACTCACGGACTAAATACGATAGGAGGAAGTGGATTACGGTTGGATTATTTCCACCTGTTCATTGTTACACCCTTTCCTCCCCGTGTGTTGTCACATGCTTAGAATTAAAATACAGACACATATAAACTTTTAAATGAAAAAAGGAAAAAACAAACACAGAAACAAAACCGTGTTCACTACTCGGTTGTATCGCTGGAGATTCTAGTATTCGAGCACAAATATATTTGTATCAATTTCTCTGTGGACTATATATACATACGGCATCATAAGTAAACAAAGAATGGCAATAAAATTGTCTTCATATGTGTATCAGGTATAATATAACCCCAATATATTTCGGGATACGATTCATTAACATACCGTTGATGTCGCGACCATGGTATTATCTGTATGTGTGCACACGTCTCTAATAAATCTTATGTGTCCGTATATCAAGTATAAACACACTGCAATCCCAATGGTCAACGAGGCACAACTATATGACTTACCATTAACACCGCAACCACGGCATCGATCCCAAGTGCACACGTGTCTCCGGTGGAAACCATGCGCCCGTCCCGTATATCGCAGATGCCGCAGCCATGGCCTGGCTCACAAGTGTGCACGCGCTCCTAATAGGCATGATATGTCCATCCCGTGCACCATGGACACCCGTCAGCTCTCACATGCTGCCAGCTGAAGGCAAGACCACATCGCGTGCATGGTAAAAATCTTGTGTCAAATTGCCGATGTATATAAAAAAATAAATAGATTTAACTAGAAGTCCACAGAATGGACTGTCAGAGGCCATTATGTTATATGCCTCCAACACGGTGTACATCTTCTGAGACATTGTACACAGAAAAACAATTTAATGTGCACTAGAAAAATTAGTTAACATAACCCATGAAAAATTTGATAATGTGCACCAACTACATGGATAAACCGTCTAGTCAACACACAATATAAAATTAGATAATGTGCACCCAACTACAGAGTCAAACTAAACAGAAAAAATAAGATATTGCACACCAAACTTCATGGACAAGCAGCACAGCCGACACACAGAAAAATTAGATAATGCGCACCAAACTATGGGTACACCTACGGACCAGGCACCAAAAAAAAATAAAACCTATGTGCACAATGCAAAAAGGCTACAAATGCACCTAGCTTGCCCCAAGATGCCCCACTAAAGATACTATGCAGCGCTATTCACACGGCACACTGAAAGTGCGTTTGGGTTCAGGAGGGACAGACAGGAGATGGAAAAAATGGATCAGGCAAGGTGATCACACAAAATACAAGATGCAGGAAGGAACAGATAGGGATCAGATAGGGGTCTGATTTTGGTGTAACAGTAACGCTCAGCTCCTCTCTCCAGCGATACCAAACCAAAATGGTGCCGCTGGTGGGAGGAGGAAGGAGCTCAAACCACATTTTCTGCCCCAAAACGCTGCAATTGTCCAGTCAGACTTGGTAGGCCAATCACAGCCATCGATGGACAGGACCGATCTGATTCCATCTTGTGTGACATGGTGACAGGCGATGCATTAAAGATTTATATAGATTTTTTTATATATTTTGTCATGTTTTATATCATTGGGAAAACCGTCATACAGTTTATATGTAAAGTTTTGTATATTTTGTAAGTAGTAGTAGATTGGCCCAATGTTATCTAGTACATTCCAAGTCTTGCTAGCTATGTTCCATCAAAAAGTTCCTTCATAAGCACCAACAATCTTCTGAACTGATCTCCAATCATAGCTGGAGGAGACAGCTAACATAAAACAGTTACAATATGATCCTCAGAGAGGAGAAGTTATAAAATAATTTCTCAGAAGAAGAGATTAGGAAGTGGAAAGGTCTATCAATCTTTGAGTCACAAGTCACCAATAACCAGAAGGCGCTTTCCATCTCCACTTCCAGTTTGCATGTATAAATCTAATTTTGGTCACTCAGCTAATGATTTACTGAAGCACTATACCATCACATATTAGGTCATTATTATGCAATTAATTTTTGTAATCACTTACAGAACAAATCTTAGAGTGGTTTTTGACCATGCAAAGCTGCACAATGGGGCTCATTTACTTACATTCCCGCTGGAGTTCACAGAAAGTGCATTGTCCGACGATCATTCACTGTGCTGCGATTCACTAAGATTGTGCGCCCGATATCCTGCATGAGTTGCTTCTCTGCTCAGGTCTGTCGGAATTCACCATCATTTTCGTGGAGCATTTAAGTGCTTTGGCTTGCGACACATCTTGAATGTTAAATCAGTCGGACCATCCAACGCCACGCCCCCCAATTTGTGTTGCATGGAAGCCAGCGCAGCGGTGCCAAATATCGATCGCGTGCGGTAAAATCCCGGTGCAGACAATTGCTAAATACCTGTCCAAGCCATGCAATCCCTGAAAACGGCGCACAGTCCGTCAAAAGTGCGCTACGCGAACCTTAGTAAATGAGCTTCAATGTGTTCAATGTGTTCAATGGTAGCAGACATGGAGAACTGTGGAACTACAACGTTGTTGTTAGTAGCACCAGGACTGCAAAAAAGCATTTATATCTGGATTCAGGGGCAGACTGGGAATTTAAAATAACCTTTAAAAAATGTAAAAGTGGCCCCATTTTGTGGGCGTGGTCAAAATAAATAGGCATGACCATGTGATGTGGGTGGAGTTACTAAACTCCACACAAATTGTGAATAGATGGCCTTAATTAACATGTACAGCACAGAGAAAGAGACTCATACTGCCTCCCTTGTACAGGAAAAAAGCTTATTTTTAAAAGAATACAACTTAATACTGCCTTATATATACAAAATAAAATCTACTACAATACCTTATACTGTATATAGTCAAGTATAAGCCGAGTTTTCAGCACAAAAAATGTGCTGAAAAACCTCACCTTGGCTTATACTCGAGTCAAGAAAAAAAACAAACAAACTCACCTTCCGCCGCCGGCGCACATGGAGCGGTCACTGCCTGCAGGACTGCATCAAGTAGCGGAGCATCAGAAAGGTGAGTACATGGTTTATTATTTTAAGACTGGCCCCACCAGTCCCATACCAGCCCTAGGCCAGTCGGCCCACTGGGATTTCTCCTGGTGGGTTACATGACCAGTCAGCCCCTGTATGGACTAATGCACTAGGAGAGTGTCCTAAAACTGCTGTAGCACCATGCAGCAGTTTCCTCCTACTACTGTGTGCTTAAAGGGCATCTACCACCAGGGTGAATGACTGGATGCAAATGAGCCTGAGGGGCTCCAGCCTCCATAGCTTTTAAAGGAGCCTGGAGCACCTCAGGCTCATTTGCATCCAGTCATTCATTCTAGTAGTAGATGCCCTTTAAACTTCCTCTGCTGCAGTGAGATTACAGCAGGTAGAAAGGTGGTATGAGAGCATAAGGGGGGGGGGGAGATGATATATTTTAACAGCTTGTGAAGATACAGTATGGAGGAGCTCTGGTAATGCATCCCCAGAGACCTTCAGACTCTTTAGCATAGTATTAATAGTAATACAAGTGTCCCTGGTTTATCATTGGTAAATCTACATCATAATTAACTATGCCCTGTGCAGCCAAGGTGTAAATCTACAGTCCTTTAACAGAGGAATGCATTGCATAGGAATGTGATATAGAAGAAGTTCAGTTGGCAAATTTTTACCCTTTGTTTCCTGAAAAGATTGGATCCTTGTCCAAAAATGTCTAAAATGCAGCCTTGTAAAGTGTAAATTTGAGGAAAAATATTAGCTTTGTTATAAATTAAAAAAAACATATCACATCGGCACTCCTGGATGTAGTGTATTATAGTGGACAGTATAAAACTGGGGTTAACCACATAGGATAGTTTTAAGGGCTTACTATCCATCAACCATTGTGGCCCCCACATTTCTTCCTTTCTGCTAGACTGAGGCTTTAGGGACTAGGTCCACCAAAGGTTCCTCTGTTACTGTTAGGCCAGCCCAACCATGACCATAAAGAGTGGCATAGTCTTTTTGCATCAATTTTATGGATGGAAGCCACACATAGTCACAAGAATAGGTTCTTCTATACCAAGGGGCATGGATTCTAAGAGCGTAAAAGTAGAGCAGAACTTCTGATAAAGAGTAGGGTTTAGCTGGTTTTTTACGTCAGTTATTTATTCTAATAACTGACGAAGTATCTAAGCAGTAATGCAAACACTGCAGTATAGTTGGTTGGTTGGTAGATAGATACAGAAGCTACTACAATTAATGGGATTACAGCATATTTCAGCAACACTTTTACACCCCTGGTTTCACTTGTGTAAACTTTTATTAGAGACTTGCCAGTGGCGGAAGAAACACTTTTACTTCCACAGAGGATGTTTACGGAGATTGTGTGTAAAAGCCATTAACTATAGTACTTACAGCATGAAGTTTCTTGTCCAACAAAGTCTGAAGGCCAGATAACTCCCAAGTGTCGTAATATGGATTACATTAACTCCTGTCGTAAAATGGACTCCCACAAAAACAAAAAAAGGTTAATAAAACATCTGTACTAATCATAATGCACTGAACAATTGGAAGGATAATAACATTGCAGAACCGTTCCACTGCTTGGCTTCTGAAAAGTGGTAAATGTCATGGTTTTCATTATGAAATAACTTTGTCATCTTCTAAAAATACAGTCAGTACAGTGGAGGAAAATGTGATCTGAAAATTGCCCCCCTTCCCTTACATGGAGACAGAGGGAATTAGTTTACAGAAAATAGCATGGACCTATTTGGGCTTAATTACATTATGTGCATTACAATTTTCCTTTTGATCGCACAAATTATGTTTGAAGGGCCAGAGATTGGGATATAAATGTCATCCAGAACAATAAATACAATTGAATTTACAGACTCAACATTTGATTTGTTAACAAGACCTCTACGCTGCAGAAGGGCATCTGACACATGTCTGTGGTCTTCCCCACAAAACTCCAAAGTACAACACTTAAAACAATGGTGATCTCTAGTCTAGATCTCTTCCAACATCTATAAAATATAGATCTGTGGTCTAGATAAGCAAGTAAAACCCTTCAAATCCAGGCTCCAGTTGCCAGTTCTCACTAAGCCAAAGTAACCAAGTGATCAACAAAAGGCATATAGCTGTGGTTTTTTTTACATCAAAGTTGTACTAGATGCTATGCTATATAATATGGCCTCTGTCAACCAGGGGACTGTCTGCTCCAGTAAGAAGGGGAATGGGAATGCAGGCCTGGTCAGACAGGTGCTGGTAGTGGGAGATTCCATTATTAGGGGAACAGACAGGGCAATCTGTCACAAAGACCGTGCATACCGAACAGTGTGTTGTTTGCCGGCTGCTCGGGTTTGGTATGTTGTGGATTGGGTGACCAGTTACTGGGAGGGGCTGATGAGGAACCAGCGGTCATGGTCCACATTGGCACTAATGACAAAGTAAGAGGTAGGTGGAAGGTACTTAAAAATGATTTCGGGGACTTGGGTCATAAGCTCAGGGCAAGGACCTCAAAGCCTCAAGGCTTTCTCTGAAATACTGCCCATACCACGTGCCACACCAGAAAGGCAGCAGGAGATTAGGGAGGCAAATAAATGGCTCAAAAGTTAGTGTAGGAAGAAGGGGTTAGGGTTCATGGAGAAGTGGGCTGTTGCTATTATTTGAAGATTCCCTGAGGACTTGTTCGGTTCCACAAGACTGGCCCATAGCAAAAGTGGTACCAATATACAAAAAAAAAAATCATAAAGAGATCCTGTGAGGAAAATATTTGAGGGGTTTGTTAGAGACGCTATCCTAGAGTATGCTATCCTCACTGTACATAACCTTATAAACCAGCGTCAGCATGGGTTTATGTGGGATTGGTCCTGTCAGACTAATCTTATTCTATTCTGGCTTCTATGAGGTAAGCACCAGACTGGATCTGGGGGAAGCTGTGGATGTTGTATATCTGGACTTTTCCCAAGGCATTTGATACAGTGCAGCATAAAAGGTTGCTACAAAAAATGATAGTGCTGGGACTAGGGGAAAATCTGTGTATTTGGGTAGGAAATTGGCTTAGTGATAGAAAACAGAGGGTCGTCATTAATGGCACATTCTCAGATTGGGTTAACGTTACCAGTGGAGTGTCACAGGAGTAGGCCCCCTTTTTTATAATTTTATGAATTACATAATAAGGTGTTTTTGTTTACACAGTCAATATTTGCAGATGATACTAATCTGTGTAAAGTAATAAATACTGAGGCCGATAATATAATATAACTTTACAGAGGGTTTTGTGGAAGCTGAAGGAATGGGCGGAGAAATGGCTGATGAGGTTTCATGTAGATAAATGTAAAGTTATGCACTTGGGCCATGGAAAATTAAAGTATAATTATGTTCTAAACAGTCAATTACTTGGTAAAATTACAGCATTAGTGACCTGAGCCAGGCATCTGCTGCGAAAGCAAATAGAATTATGGGATGTATCAAGAGAGGAATAGATGATTGTCAGGACCGGGAGACTGTGGACCCTCTGGACCACCGCGGGAGGTGGTACTAGCCGACCTGGGACCGGAGTCTAAGTGGAACCCCGGTGTTCACCAGAGCCCGCCGCAAAGCGGGATGGACTTGCTGCGGCGGGATTCCACCAGGTCATTCCACAGGTGCGACTAGCCCGCGGTGGCTGTCAAGGTAGTAATACAGGAGATACCACTCACGTCAGAAATCGCAGGAGCTGGCACACAGGAACGCAGGACCACAGGGATGGACTGGGACACAGGAACGCAGGACCACAGGGATGGACTGGCACACAGGAACGCAGGACCACAGGGATGGACTGGCACACTGGAACGCAGGACCACAGGAATGGACTGGCACACAGGAACGCAGGATCACAGGAACGGACTGGCACACAGGAACGCAGGATCACAGGAACGGACTGGCACCCAGGAATCACAGGAGAGCTTTCTCTTCATGGGAAGACTTGAAGATCCAGCAAGGGCAATAGGAAGAGGTTGGAATTTAAATCAGGCCAGCGCCAATTATTCGCGCACTGGCCCTTTAAATCCTAGCGAGCCGGCACGCGCGCACCCTAGGAGACGGGGACGCAGGCGCCGAGCCGCGGAAGCTGCGGAGGACACCGCTGGAGCCGGGGGAGGTGAGTGCAGCCGGGCACCGGAACATGGAGAGGCACGGGTGCACCCGCGATCCGAGACAGGGATCGCGGGAGCACCCGTGACAATGATAAGGACATAGTTGCACTTATACAAATCAATGGTCAGACCACACATGGAATATTGTGTACAGTTTTGATCGCCAGTGTAAAAAAAGCAATAGTAGAACTGGTATGGATGCACAGGAGAGCAACAAAGATGGGAGACCTCATTACAATGTACAAATACTCGAATGGACAGTACAGGGATCTCTCCAAAGATCTTTTTATACCTAGGCCTGTGACCAGGACCAGGGGGCCTAGAGTAGAGGAGGTTCTACCAGCGTCATAGACAGGGATTCTTTACTGTAAGAGCAGTGAGACTATGGAACTCTCTGCCGCAGGAGGTTGTTATGGTGGACTCTCTGTACATGTTCAAGAGAGGCCTGGATGCCTTTCTGGAGAGCAAAAATATAATGGGTTAAGTGCCCAATTCTTAAAGATTAAACTTGATGGACTTGCGTCTTTTTCCAGCCTTATGTGCTAGGATACTATGATAAGCACCCTATATTTTGGATGTAAACAATGCAGAACACCAGCTGCTCAATTACAACCGTTTCAATGACAATACATGTGATACTGCTGAGCCTCTCCACCAGGCGTTTGATTTGTTGCTAAATGCAAATCAATTCCTTTTTTCATAAATCACTGTCCTGCCCCTTGCCCCACCTCCAAACATATTATAATATCGCCCTTAATGGCCGCTACATAGAATCATTCCCCCCTCCTTAGTATTAAACAAATAAAAACTTTGTCAATTACTTTCCATTGATGCTCTGTAGTCCTGCTTCCTCTTCTCCTTGGCTCCGAGATGACTCTGAGGAGGGGGTGGGGATATGTTGGGGCTTGGATTGGGAGGTGGGACAACCCGGGACATTTCTCCCTTATGCCCGGGACAGCAGAACAGCTCCAAAAAGCCAGGATTGTCCTGCCACATCCAGGACAGTTTGGAGCTATGCTATATAGATTATTAAGATTGATCCCATTATGAGCCATGATAAAACAGCAGAATGCATGGCTGTCTGTATACTGCTTATAGAGCAGCAATCAGGCTTAAAGCGAACCTGTCACCACACTAACGCAAATAAACATACCAACAGTACTTCCTTCTCTAACATATATGTCCCAACGAGGTCTTTTTAGCATATTTGTAGGTTACAGCATGAAAAATTATCTTTGATTCTTTTGTAGCATGCAGTCAGACAGTCAAGTGACCCCACCTCCTGAAGTCAGGCTGCTCTGCCCTCTCCATGCATCTGGCACCCCAATGCGGCCTCCTAATTGTGATGTCATTCTCTGGCTATCCGCAATTAGGAGGCAATGTTACGCCAGATGCATGGTATTTTCAGAGCAGACTGACCGAACGAATTGGGGTTACCTAACTGCATCCTATAAAGGAATAAAAGATTAATTTGAAATACCTTAATAAAACAAGATGGTTGCCTGAAAGAAACACACTGCACACTATGCATTAAAAAAACACCATCAATGTACTTTCAATTCCAGTTTCCATTTCACATAAAATTTTATAATGAAGGAAAACCTAAGGGTTACTACAAAACAATTCAAAGTGTACAGAATAAAGTGCACTTTAGGACAGCAGTGTCCAAGGCTTAACAACAAATATAATAAACACACAAATACATAGCATAGCATTTGCAAAATAACATAGAACTGGTCAATAAAGATGAAAGAAATAAAGAGAATCACATTGGGGGGGCCACATACTGAATTTTTTTTTTTTCTTGAGTAAAAAAGCTAAATAATTTGTGACAGCAATATTAACACATTCAGGCACTTGGCCAACAAAAGACATTCTCTGCCACTGCTGTACTTACCAGACCAACTATCAAATATCAAATAATTAAGATCATTGTGTCTCCAACATATCATAAAAATTTAGGGGCCGCCACTTTGGAAAATTGAAACATTGCTAAAGATTCTCAAGTTACTGTGAATAAATATGGGAATATACACTTTACATAGGAGAACATGTGAAACAATAAAACACAATACAATTTCAGGACATTGTTGGTGTAGGACATATATTGCACACATAAAAAAATGCAGCTTACCGAATATTAAATTGGGCTTAAATAATAAAATAAATAACTTTCCTTAAACTTTGTACCTGAAGTTCTGTAATATAATGACTTGTAAATCCCTGCATGTATGAATGCAATCTTTTGTATTTCCAAGAATCCATCCCTCGTCAGAAGAAAGAGAATATTTACATATACTCACCTGACTGTCCACACTTATTATGTTATATTCTTAAGAATTCCAAAGTTGTTTGGTAAGAGCCTCAGACTGTGCAAGCATTTTACACAGTCTGAGGCTAAACATAATACATTTATTTCCACAGTTTGGGCTATTCAGCAACTTTGACCACTTCACATTGCATGTAACCCGGGGACTGCCTGGATGGTTAGTTATGGTTAGTTGACAATAAAGGGCCTCAGGGTCAATATCACCAAAAATAAAAAATATTGAAATCTGGGGATACAAATGCGGATACAAATACAAATGCGGATAATACAAATATTATCGTAAGTATCCGCATTTGTATCCCCAGATTTTATTAGTTTTTATTTTTGGGGAGGTTGACACTGAAGTCCTTTGGTGCCAACTAACCATAAGCCCAGTCTGAATAAATATTTTCTCATGAACAACTGCACAGCTATTTAATACTAATATTTTTATTTTCTGTACATTTTGGTACAATAATATAACGGATGTCATTGGGATTGAAAAATATTTAAAATATAGGCTCAGAAACCAGCCAAAATCAGTGTTATTGCAGTGTTATGACGTGATATTGCCAGAGGGGCAAGAGCTCAACCTTTGCATTGCACAGTGATCAGCAACAATTGAAAGTCATAAATTCACCAATTCGGCAGCAGATTTCCTAGGCAATATGTATACAGGATTTCATTGATCCCATAAACGGCGCCACTGCTGTATTATGCTGCAGATTTATTGCACAGAAATTGTACCAGTAATACTCTACTTGTGCATAATTCCTTGTCCATGAGGAGTATAACATGGAACAAGTGCTTTGGAAAATCTCAGAAAACTCAATTCACGTTGGCTATGTCAGGCTATACAAAGCGCATAGGCGGTCAATGTTTAGTTTAATCTCAGCAGCTTTTGTATTCTCTCTCCCCATACCTACAGAGTTGTCAGGCTCTTCCCGATAAGTCTCAAAGGCTTCTTCTACAGACATGGAAGGAGAGATGCTGAAACAGCACTCCTTCCACCTTTTATTTAATGGTTTTCTCAAGACAAATTTTTTTTGTGAGGGAAGAGGGTGCGTAGAGTAAACTCTAATTTCTATTTATTATAGATTTTATTTAGGGGGGGGGTGTATATTGCTAGTTTAGAAGTCACACAAGTTACTAGAAGGGATTTTCTTTAGGATAAATGGGCATGGTCTTTGTTTAGTCAGAAATTAAGCCGTACTTTTCTGCCATAAACAAAGCCAAAAAATAGGAACAGTCAATCATAAAGTGATAGAACTAAACAATATTGCTAACACTATCAGTTTGTGGTCTAGTTCTTGTTGTGAGAAATGCACATTTAGTATCTCATACCTATCATAGGCCATATCCGGCAGCTTTCTTTTGGCTGACCCTTTATCAGGTTTCCACTTATGTTAGCAGCTCCATTGGTTTCTGGAAGCCAACACACTGTACTATAGAGTGAATATACAGTATGTATAAGGGGAAAAGATGAGGAGATATCTACCAAGCAGAAGATGTCTTCCAGCTTCACATAAAGCAGAATGTAACATGATTTGGACCCAGTGGACATACTGACTGTACCCAGGGGTTACTGCAGCAATAGAAACACAATAGTGCTGCAAACTCTATGTGCACTTCATAAATACATGTGCAAGCATTTTGGATGTTCATCTAGTGCAAAGTCAGACAGAAAACTGGTGGAGACAGTTTAATAGATATGGCCCATAGAGGCAGACATGAAAGGAGTTGCCAACTTAGGGTTTTATTCATTTAAGCCATACTTACAACCATTTTCAAATTAAAACTTTAAGTTAGAATAGTGCCGCGAGCTTTTCTCTGTCCAACTCAATGAATCTGTGGAGCTGGTCACACATTCTTATGCCTTTTCCTCTCATTTAGTTTCCAAAGAATGTCCCCTGCTTGTGAGTGAAGATGCTGCACAATTAAAATAATACAGTCTCATTTGCTCATCACTTGTTCAGCATCTCTAAAATAGTGGATCCAGAACTAAATACTTGAAAGGTTCTGGACCTGGATAATAATTATCTAATTAACTGTCCTGTACTTGGATACCCCATATTAAACAACACATACTGCTCTGACCCACTGTGTATCTGATCAGAGAGCTGCAGCAAATGCACCGCCATGTTTCATATGAATAGCTTTTCATACTGCCTGTTTTCATACTGTGTTGTCTCCACACATTAAATATATGCACTATGAAAGCTATCAGAGCATATGTTAGTACCGTAGATCCATAGGCTTCTTTATCCTAATGGATGCTTTAAGAGTGCTAGTTTGGCCTCTATTTGGTAGAACACAAATAAGACATAGTGGAGCATGCAATTTTGTACATTGTTAGTGTGGGACACTTGTGTACCACAATTTAGGATGGAATTCAAAACATTCCCTCCAAGAAAAAACTGCTGTGTAGATGCTTCTCAACTGAGCAAGAACTGAACACATCCGTGAGCACCTACCTATTAAAAAATAAAAAACATTTCCCCATAGTGGAAATGTAACAGTGCAATAATCAGCAAAAAAAATATTACACCTAAGAGAATAGGTCTGTAGCATGTACTATAAACACAGTGCAGGGAACTATACTGAATGTGGCTTTCTAAGTATGTCAGCCATCTGTACACATAAAATATTGGAGAATTCGTCTGAAGCGATTCCTGCAGGGGAAAAAAAAACATGCAACATAAGCAAATGACCCCACTTTATATACCCAAAGAAAGTCCTCCCAAGCCAGCTACAGCTATGTTGTTTTTATTGGCTCAAGGAACTTGTCTAACGCTCAATACTTTCCAGCTAAAACCAGGCACTGTTAACATTCCTTTTGCCTTTGTGCACTTTTCAAGCAAGTTCGAGAGATTTCAAAATCGGAAGATGCTTCATCTTCTACTGCTGAGGTTTCAAAGTCCGCAACAGTGTCTAGGAGATCAGGGTCAGCTTCGTCATTGCTCTCTGCACTGTAATCCACTTCTTCTAGAAAACGGGGTTCATCACCTTCCAACACATATGTAGTCGGACTGAAATGAAAAATAAAACATATCTATAAGAAAACCAGCCAGTAACATTTTGTTGCACAGACAATTACTTCTATAGGACTTCAAACACATATATGTTAAAGGTAACACATGAGCAAAATTTTCATCATTTAATAGCATCTACAGATAGGATATTTTATACCCTTTCTATTTGACCTCTTTTACGTGAAAATAAAATGTCAGTTTACCTTAAAAAATAAGCTGAAATGAGCCATAAGTTGTCCGTAAAGTTCATTCTTTAAACTCATCAACATATATACTTTATGAGGGAGATTAATCCGTGCTTCGACGCCAGTTCTGCAGTGCACGAGAAATTGCAATTAATCCAGGCCACTACGCCATTTGTGGGTGTGGAGGTGGCTTAAAGTGGGTGAAGCCACCAGTGGAGTGGGCCGGAGAAGGCCTGGCACGTCGGGCACTTCAGATAGCCTGTGAACACTCAGGCCTCATTTTATGTAAATAGCAGAACAACAGAACCAAATCAACCCCTACACTCCTTCACAGATCATATATGCCTCTCCAACTGTATACTCAAGAATACCAAAAAGAACCAGAGCGGCAAAAAACACTAATTTGTTTAAAATAATACTCTTTATTGAAAGTAAATACACAAATTCGACATATATATCCCTCAAGTGGGAAGGTATAAATGCAGTATATGGGGGACACAAGTAGCCCCAGATGAAAAATAGGGCAGCACAGGAGACCAATGGCTACCCCTATTAGCCCAGGGTCCTAATAGTATTGTTGACAATATTAGCAATGCAGTCAAATGTTAGACCAAAATAAGAAGGGGATAAAGTGGCAATAGTGCAGTAAAGGTAAACCATACACAAAACTGGAGGTACCATCCAGTATTCAAAAATTCATATTGCTATTGCACACTTACCCGCAAACATGGTGAACTGACACTGGGCAGATCAAGGGAAAGCCAAAGGGTACACCCCGACATTTTATAGTTACCCGCGGCGTCTCTGCATGTAGACGCGCCCACCACGTGACGCGCGCGTGCCCTGAGGTCACACACCGGAAATGCCACCCCAGATCACATGATCATAGAGACGTCACCATGGACACCGTGGCCGTGCACAGTTTTGTGTATGGTTTACCTTTACTGCACTACTGCCACTTTATCCCCTTCTTATTTTGGCTTGTTGACCTTTTATGCCCTTATATATAGCAAGCACAGGGTATCAGGATATTCTGATCAAAGATATCTTACATATCTTGAATAGAATGGTATTTTTCCTTCCTATCCCTTCTATCTCAGCCAAGTAACCTAGAATGTTGATAACCAAGCACTAGCTGCATCCCATGAGTCAGATTAAAGGGACTCTACTGCACATAAGTGTCACTAGTTAAAATAAAAGTCCATGCTGTTCCTTGAAGCCTCTAGGCAGAAATAGTTTGCATGGAAAAGAAAGAAACAAGCTCTCTACACCCAGTTTCATTGCTCTCCTGTGGGGCTAGATAAACATATTTGTGGAGAAGCTTTAAGTGCTTCTAAATATTTCATTGGATAAGTATCTCAGACAAGCTTCTGCAGCCTGCTACATCTTCATTTTATTCCTAATCAAATAATACACATTATATTGATCTAAAACATTGTGCACAGATGAGTTTCAAGCATCCTAATATATTAAGAGAAATCCAGAGAAATGGCCAGGTCGCAGACTACGAGCCACAGTCACAGGGAAATCAAATGGGGATACAAGGCATTATCAGAAAAGTATGTACTTATTTATGTATGTAGTCACCATGTCTTTATCTTTGCTCATACAAACATTCAAACATTTTTTTTTAATAAAATCCACTAAATCATTCATAAATAGACTATGAATACTCAAGGCAGATCTTATTGGCCGTGACCTTAATCATTTATTCCTATGATGAAGTGAAAGGGGTTGGTCTCTGATAAGAAAGGGTCTGTGCAATATAGATGACCAAATAAGGTTATTGTAATTGCTAAAAAATTTTTTACAACTGGCACACCCCTTTAAGGGCTCATTCACATAAACGTAATGGGGACCAATATTTGTGCTTTGAGCACAAGTCTAACTGCACCGTGACCATGCACAGTGAAATATAGGACATCCTCTATTTCGCCGTATTACGGTGCCCCATGCTCGCTTATCCAGCACGTGGTCGTATGTTCACCTTAGCCGAACATACCTTGTGTGAATGTACCCCAATACTGAGGAAGCTGTAGCTAAGAAAAAGACCAAATGCAGCTGACAATTGTTTCAATGCATAGAGAAAGGCATAGATGCTCATAGAAATATTCCAGTAAATAAGGACCTAGCTGAACTGAACGAGTAAAGTTGAAAGCAACCCAAATAAAAAAAAGAGAATGGATTGATTAGAGTATATGTAAATTGTTATTATATTATAATGGGATAAAATAAAAAATATTTTTTTTTATAAGACAGGTTAGTACAAAAGAATTTCTTTTCCATTGGCATGGATTCTTTACTGTAGGTGCAGTGGCGCTGTAGAAATCACAGATACAAGACATTTTTGGCATCAGAGGATGATCAATAGATTTATTTAAATTTCCTTACTTGCTACTTTCCCTTTGATGATTATAGATATGAGATATTAGTAGTTATTCAAGCTTATCATCTACTGACATATGTGACAACTTTATGTAATGACCAATAGAAGTCTTCTAAAAAGCTGATTTTTAATTTTTTTTTTGCTTTGTTTTGAGGTTGGTCAAAAATACTTGTGTATGCTAGCCACTGGGATGCCAGACTGAGGATGGGGTTATGGGTAGACAGGGCTGTTCCCTTATTGCTCTCATAACTACCGGCTGCGTCCGGTGAGAACATGCTAATATGTAAGCCCTCGTTTCTCTAGTGCTCTCTGTCTATTGGAGCCTGCACTTTTTGTATGTGTTGTGTCTTTCTATCTAAAAAAAGAAAATGTAAGGCTTTGTTTTTATGCGCCTTCTTAAAAATGTTCCGATTAAAAAAAATAATAATAATACTCGTGTAAGAACAGCCATGTTGCTGGGGTGGATTATTTGTGAAGACAACTAATCAACTACTTGTCCTATAGAAATGAATGAAGTGCTGCTATATGCAAAACTAGCCACTCCATTCATTTTTGGGGTATTAGGGCCCCTTTGAAGCTAATTGTGCCATAGTATTTGAATAAAGATTAATTTAATGATGACCAGACAAACCCTTTAAGACTGTGTATCTTTTTAGATAAACCATTAACCAGTCGACATATTAGGAGTAGAACAGAGGCTGGTGTAAATTATTGTTCAGTCCAGTTAGGCAGTAATGCAGCTATTTAATCCCCAGTAATGTACATATCATCTGAAAGCTCTTTTACATGATGTTTTAATGGATTTTGCACATGCTTGCTTTCATGGCAAACCAAAAGTCATTTGAACATTTACTGTAGCCCTCATAAAAAACTTGTATCCCCCCTCTGATAATGTGCCCCCCAACTCCCCCTCATATTAAAGTCCCCTCATAGTGTGCCTCCCCAGTTCCCTTTCTTATTGTGGGCCTCCAGCAGCTGGCCATCTTATTGTGCCCCTGCTTAATAGCTCCAACTCATATTATATCCCCGCAGCTGCTCCCCCTTATATAGTGGCCTTTCACCTGCCACAGAGGCACAGTGACAAAGTAGAGGTCAGATGGCTTTTTTCATTATCTCTGTATTCAACTCCGTCAGCGTCCAGAGAATACTGACAAAGTTGATGTCCCAGGGGAGTACCTCCCACCATGCGGGACAGAGGAACAGATCCCGAAATTCGCGATTGTCCCACTGGATCCAGGACAGTTGGGAGTTATCCATCTCTTTAGTACCCACTGCCCAGATTGGATGGTTCCAGATTGGATGGTTTTTAATGATTAGGTTCCAATGGGCAATGAACAATCTGCCGTATTAACCACTGCTGCTCTTTCACAGATTTTCCATGGTCATGCTTCTGGCCACCAGTTGTGCAAGCACCTACAGCACAGTCCCATTACCTTCAAAAAGAGGGCAGGAGCTACTGTGCGAAGATGAAGCTATCGTGGTCTTTCTGTTCTCAGGATAAGTGGGGATCTCAACAATAATTTGTTATGGCATATGCGTATACATCATAAAACATTGTCAGTGTTGTAGTCGGAAACATCTTTACATCTGATCTCGGTTCCAATATCAATAAATGGAAAATGAAATGCAGAAAAGAAATGTCTCAACATCTAGAGAATAAAACTGAATTTGTGCCGTTGTTGGCAAGCATGAGACCCACACAATCGAAAACTAATGACCTATACTGTGCATTAGGTAACAGGGGGGGAATATAACATAACAGTGAGATTTCTTGCATATTGGCAATGGCCAATTTGTGCCATTTTTGCGAATTTTGCCTACCCATTCTGATTTTTACATCACTTAACTTACAACAGAATTATCCACAAATTTACTCCAGTCCCTTCCTGGAGTAGGAAATACTTAGGAACAATTGCACCAAAATGTGAGACTTATTGGTAAAATTCACTGCCATTAAAATTTATGAAGCACTTATGGTAAATCTAACATTAAACTGATGCAAGATGCCTGCACCCCCCCCCCCCATTTTTTTTTCTATTTGGAAAACCCCTGGTTAGCCAAGTGATAATGCCAAGGCTAAAAAATGATTTTACCTTGATGGATGTGACAGTGCCCACCACTGTGGTTTTAATGGCAGTTAGTATCTTCACTACTGGACACCCGTGACCTACAGCGCATTGTTGCTTAGACACATGCATACCCGGCAAAGCAGTGAGAGAACATGTGCAGGAAAGGTTAAGAGTATCTAAAGTGTAAAGCTAGAATAATGGTCATTTTACATTAGAGCTTTAGTTTTATCACTTCTTTATTACTTCCTTCAATATTATGTAACAAAGGTAATCACAAAAAAGAATGCATTTATCTTTGATGCTTTGGTAGGAAGAGGCCACCATAACATATCAAAGAAAATTCTCCTCCGATGTTGACTTACCAGTAAATAGCTTTCTGATTAAAGGTTACACCAAGAAGCTTCTCTGTTGATTTTAATGAATAAAGATATTCTATACATCTCTTCAGCTTGTTTGTTTTTTATATAAGATGAAAGACCCAAGACAGATAGTCATCTTTGTTGTAGGATAAAATCAGCAACAAACCGCTGATCTCATCGAAAACAGGTTCCCATATTCTAGGGAGAAGTTTCTTATGCATAATGTATTGCTATACACTAAGAGAACAGTTTAACCCGTTGTGACCAATGGTCATTGGTATCTGAAGGTCCAGGTCAATTTTTGCAGCAATGTTTTGCTCTTCTTTAAATGACAATATCTTTGGAATAGATTCACATATAATAACAATGTTTACTTTTTTCATGAAATCTGAGACTTTAACTTCATCGGATAGTTTTATTAATTACATGCTTTTTTTCTTTTATAGAGTTAGCAGGTAAATGAGTAAAAATGTATAAAAATAAGCTTTTTGTGTATGTATGGAGTCAACCCTTTCCCAGATGCAGAGGGTACATGCACTTTTGGAACTCTCAGCTTGGTCTTTCCTGCAGCTCCTTCTCCATTCTGCCTTATAGCTGATAGGCTGGAGAGGGGCACGCATCATATGGATATTTCTTTTGAACCATAGTATGTAGAAAAATATTGGGGTTGCAACCATTCTGCTCTGAATCAATGCACTGATCCCATTTTCCCACAGCAATATATAAAATGAAAGCTGAGTTCTGATTGGTTGCTTTGAGCAAATAGAACAGTTTCACAAAACTATAATTCTAGATGTGGTATTAAAGGGGTTCTCCGGTCACTATATGTACTTTTTTTTTTTTTTTAACTAACCAGTTCTTTTGCATATATCATAGTTGCACACCCTTACCTCACCACCCTGGACTGTATACTTTCTTTTCCTTCACTTGTCACTTCACAGCTGCAGCTGCATAACTCCAAGATGGCTGCCCCCATTCTGCTAAAAGACTACATCTCCCACAATCCCCCTGGTCAGCACAGCTTCTTCATACAGAGGAACGTGCAGCCACACCCCCCCAGCAGGGAACAAGAAGCTGACTGCACATGTCAGACCAGAGAGCAGAGACAGTATACAGGTCGTTTCTATGGAAACTGTAAGTGTAGCAGGAGCTGGCAGTGCACAGGAATGACTTTGATTTCATGACATAACCAGTCACAGCAATAACTGCATTAATGGACATTTCTATCAGCTTCTCTCCGCTCTCATGGGTTAACTTCCATGAGATTGCACTTATGGTAGTATCTATTTTCGGCCAAGTTCCATATGCAACTTTTTGGTTGTCACATCAGCCTTTATCACGCGCTTTTTCTCTACTACTGAACACAGTTATACCTCAGCGGGTAGGTATCTTGCCATTTCCTCTATCCTCCCCATACCTATTCCGGCTTACTAAAACAGGCTGGAAAAAGCTCAGGAGAAGCACAAAAGGGCGGTTGCTTATTTACAGCAAGAAATGCACGTTTCCTCTCCCCTGTAACGTGCACTTAAAGAATGAATAAGGAAATTGGATAAGAATGCAACAAAGAGGGTGAAAGCCTTTCTATTCTTTGAACTGTGTATTGGAATTCTGCTTCCATTTGAAATTCATCTCCACACCAGTTCCTGAAGAACCTACCTTGTCCTTCCAGTTTATACCAGTTGGAAGGAAGCAATATGACAGGAAAAGAAGGAGCAGTAGCCATCTGTATCTATTAGAATTGACTTGCTTCTAGAACTTTGCATAATATAGCTTAAATGTTATATCTCAATAATTACCTCTATCACATATATTTTAGTGGACATCAACAAGTGAAATTTAACTTCTAGTAGTTTAGTTAACTCAGATATTGAGTAATGATGGAGAAGACAGATTGGCGTTTACTTTAGCTGATATCTTGTATGTTCAGAATAATATGGGTCACTCAAACTCCAGTGACCTGGAACTTCCTCAATTGTGGTTTTAGGAACCTGAGAACTTGATTACTATGTAACACTTTTTAGCTATTTTGGACACCAAAATGATATAACAGAACCGCCTCTCAACACTTGTGTTCTGAACTGTAACTATGATGATTGTAACTGAGTTATGGTCTTTTGTAGCTCTTACATTGCAATAAATATTTTCTTTATTTTGAGGCCCGTTCCACACTTGCGAGTGTGATGCGATGAACTCGCATAACACTCGCAACAAATCCTGCCGGGAACGCACGGACCGAACGCTGCACCGCGGGAGTGAACTCAGCATGTCAGTTCACTCCCACGTTACAGTGTTCGGGCCGTGCGTCCCTGGCAGCATGCGTTGCGAGTGTGATGTGAGTACATCGCATCACACTCGCAAGTGTGGAACGGGCCTAAGGTATCAGTTTTTTCAGTGATAACCAGTTTATGGTAAAGAAAGGAGTTCATTATTACCTCAACGTAAACCACCACACCACAGCTGCCCATGTGAACATTTTGTACTAAATGTATGCCCAGCATTGGACTTTATGGATAGCAGTCACTGCACCATCTACACACTGTTGGAATACTTTACTATACTTGTTAGGCCCAGTTCACACCTGTATTTGGACCTCCATTATTATCTTATGTCATTAAAATAATAAGAACAGAAGTCTAACAGACCCATTAAAAAGTTCATTGATTTCAATGGCTTCTCTTAGTCTCCGTTTGTGCCACTTCTCTTCGGTTTCTGTTATTTGAAACAAAAAAAAAAATGCGCTGCAGTTCCAGTTCAATTTTGTGGCTCAAGTAACGGAAGCACTAATGGAAACAGACACCAACAGGGAAAGGGTGGATTAGAATACAAAGGCACACATTTATCAAAAACAGTGCAAATTTCACTATGTGCAGTTTGTCTGTGGAGTGTGCAGTGTGCGCCAGATACAGGAATTGTGGTGCACGTTCTTCATGAATCAGCATTCCCTACACTGCTCTGGCAGAGTGCACCAAGTTTTTTGGTGTACGACTCTGCAGTGTTGGACTCTGCTTGATAAATGTGTTGCCCGGGATGGCTGGATCAGAACTCCCCTTTCAGTGCAGAAATGAGTCACAGGCATTTCTTACATACATGTGCAAGCAGTTTGCACATAAAAGAACAGGCAACGTCCGACAAAAAACTGGCGCAGGAGCTTTAGTAAATCAAATGACTTTTGGGGAGACCTCATTACAATGTTCATGTATTTGAATGGGCAGTACAGGGATCTCTCCAATTAACTTTTTATAACTAGGCCTGTGGTCAAGACAAAGGGGCATCCTCTACGACTACAGGAGAGGCAGTTATAGCATTGCCGTAGACAGGGATTCTTTATTGGAAGAGCAGAGAGACTGTGGGTGGGGTGAGGAGCAAGATGATTTCTCTTCTCATAGCTAGCGTCACTCTCACCCCCACCTTCCTGAGGGCAAACCTGAGGCACACAAAGCCACTGTCTCTCTCTCACCAGCTCCCCCAACCTAAGGAATTCTCTTCAGCAGGGTTTACAGTGTCCGCCTCAGCGAGGAGGACGAGCTAGATTGACTGTGTATACTGCAGCTCCACGCCTCCATGACTAGAGCAAAGGACATCAATAAAAGTGTTTTTTAGAAGAATGGTGGCTCTAATCCCATGGATTAGACATATAAAGACATCTAAAAAGGTACTGTGTATGGTTTTTGGGGGTTTCCTATAAGTCTTTTATTCATGCAGTAAGATCTACAAACAATATTTGACAAATTGCATACATGTGATTACCTAAACATTTGAAGTTGAAGCTGAATTACACATCAGATATGATGATCTAATATAGAAACCAGATTGTACTCTAGTTACAACAGATTCATTATAATGTAGCATTCTGCCTTGCTATAGTTATAACTAACCCATCATGTTAAACCTTAAAAACCATTTTTCTGGTTTCAATAAAAAGAAGTTCTTTATATGTCGATCTAAACATAACCATGCTACTAGGCTTCAGGAAATAGTGCTTTTCATGTCTCGTAGCACCATTTTTTTTGTAAATGGCTCTTTGTTAATGTAGTAATCTGAGGACCATTATAATAAATTGAGTTGTAATCACTTCATCAGGCAATAGTCTGTGTGTTTAACCTACAATATGGTTATACCTTTTAAACAGAACTGCGTGGCGGAGTGACAAAAGTGCAATCTGTGCATTAATTATTCTCTCTATTTGCATGCTCTCCAACACTTAGCAGCAGAGAGCGTAATGGGGAATTGGCATAGTTACAAACAAGGCAGCTGTTTTATACTTCTGGAGTTTCAAAGGGACAGCATGCACATAAATTCATTTTCTCTTAAAAACTGCAGAGAGCTGCTGGGGTGATCAATTCCCGCAAGCGCCCCTCAGTGCTATCATTTCAATGTGATAGCTGGCTTCTCCTCATAACAGCAATATTATTCACATCTGTGTCGGAGACACAGAACAGACAAGGAGGAAACACTCACAGACCTTCCACTGGTTTCTTGGGGTATAATAAAACCCCACAATTTATCAATGCCACTGGACGGCTACATGGAAAGAGTTGACTGAAAACATGTAACACATCATTGTTCTCAGTCCTATACTCAAGGTCAGTTCAACAGTTTAGTTCCCACTGAAAAGCACTGTATCTAACAGGAACTAGCATGACCATATTGCAACAAATGGGTAGCTAGGCTCCATCAAGACCCCTCTTTCTGAGAAACACTAATCCACCACACCTTAATGGAAAGGTACCCAGTTTTTGTGACGTGCTAAAATGTGAAGGACTATGCCCCAGTATGTAAAGCCTGTTACAAATATCATACAAAAGATTGGATGGCATTACAAAAAATAAAAACGTGCAAGAAAAAAAAAGTCCTATCTGTGGGTTATTATGTGATCTGTAAGTCATGAAAAGCTCTATGTGGCTTTGTTAGATAAATACTCAGAGTCAATGGGATGCACTGGGGTAGATGGTGTCAACCATGTGACCGATCAGGCAATGTGATTATTCTCAATTTGATGTCCCCATAAGAGGAAAGATGTGACCCTGACCTAAGTGTTATCAGGAGCATCACAACTCTTATTAGTCATACACTGAACTTTATGTTCTTAGTTCACTTTAGAATACGTTATCAATAACCTGAAATCGACATAGGACAGGGCAAAACTTTACTGTGTCCTGAAAAGCCCCAGAAAATATAACTTAATACACAGAAAAAGCACTAGAGGAAGACTAATGTTCCCTGTTCCACTAATGTTCTCTGCTGGTCTAATGATTACGCCATTTTAGAAAGTATTACTTGGGATTAAAGTAACAAAATAAAATCAGCAACATATCAATAATTCAAATGCTGTGTTTGGTGCTTACTCACTATCAATTATACTCCTCTCAATTGGGAATCAATGTAACCATCATGGATTACTTAGAATCATCAAATGGCCAGCATGTAAAGTGAAACCATAGAGCACTGTAATATAATGAAGCAAGGGGTAATTGAATATTATTCATTGTCTTCTATTATACTTGCCCATACAGTAGCTTGAATATTAGGCTATAAATATACCAGATTGTCCAGCATAGCTATGGTGGACTTATTTCTTCTCTAGAAAGAACACTTTAAGTGTTTGTTATTTTGATGCTTTGTGCCAAGCATTTCTTTTTGCCTGACTTTTTTTTTCACTTCAGGTTATGCATTACAAGTTATTTGTTTATTGTTGGAAGCAAAGTAATTTACATAATTTAAACTATATTAAAAATCGTGTAATTTAATATTTTTTTTTAGAACATAAATAAAAGTAGTTTTTTTCTATTTTATTTATTTGAGGGAGATTTCGCCAACGCAGGGTGCTGAGGGACTGACAGGGAGCGTAGCCTCAGATTTGTAAAACTTCTTGAATGGAGATAAACTGTTGCAGCAGTAACATGATTGTACGCATTCCTCAAGATCCTAATAATGTATTTAAGATTTATAAGGTAGTGGAATTATTATGCACTGGCTGGCAACATGTATCTTTCATTAAAGGCAACCTACCACTTTCAAATTGTACTACTAAGCATCACATACCGTGCACCAGCTCAGGGTGAGCTGGTGCCGGAGCATATCTTCGTTATTTTCATTATCCGCTGTAATGCTTTTAAACACTTTCTTCGGTGCACGGTGGTACCATGCACGCCCATGGTGCGCCGAAGGTGCTTCGAATATAAAGATGAAAAAAGTGTTTAAAAGCAATACAGCGGTTTATGGAAATAACAAAGATATGCTCCGCCACCAGCTCACCCTGAGCTGGTGCACGGTATGTGATGCTTAGAAGTATAATTTGAAAGTGGTAGGTTTCCTTTAAAGGGATTGTTTACTTCCAGCAAATAATTGATATTGTTTGTGTAATGAAAATTTTTACAGTTTTCCAATATATCTTTTGCATCAATTCCTCTTCGTTTTCAAGTTCTCTGCTTGCTGTCCTGCAATAGAAAGCTTCTATGTTTATTTCCATTGGCTAGAAATCAGTTTAGGTCATGCGATGGACACACAGCAGTTATTATCACAGAGAGAAATCAGAGCCGTGTGATACTATTGGCTTGTGCACCTGTGTATCCATCACATGACCATGAACATGAACATAGAATATAACGACAGCAAGCAGAGATCTAGAAAACAGAGAGGAACTGATACAGAAAGTACATTGGAAAATGTATAAGGTTTTATTACACAAGCAATATGATTTATTTGTTGGAAGTGGACAACCCCTTTAAATACAGGTTCAGAAGAATGGTACTAGATGAGGCCTTGGTCCATCTTCAAGGAATTTAAAACAACTTTACTGCGCTCAAGTTTACAAAACTTGTACTAGAGTATTCTAAGGGTTAACTATTTGTGAACCCATTCCAACACTGGCTATTAAATCTGTCAGTGGTCAAGTGATATCTCACAGGTGATCAGCTCGTTAGTAATCAGAGCTGTGTGTTATAACGAGCCGTACACCTGTGACATCACATGACCCTGGACAGATTTAGAAGCCACTGGAAGCCATGAAGCCTCCTATAGAAGGACAGCAAGCAGAGATCTTGAAAGTATAGTGGACATTCATATTACTTTTCATTATACAAAAAGAAAAAAATAATTTAATTGCTAAAACTGGACAAGCCCTCTAAGCAAACATGATGATCAGGCCTAGGATAACATGTGAATTTGTCATATAAAAATATATCAGTCACTGCAGAAAGACAATAGATCTAAACGTTTTATGGTTAAATAAAGTTAAATATTTTAACAACCAACCATAAAAATAAGTTATGACATTACCTTGCAAGCTTGCAGCTGGACTCGATCAGGTCATTCTCGATATCCAGGAGACTTGGAGGCAGGCTGAATTCCATGGGAGAGGTCAGCCTCTTTAGGCGAAGTAATCCTACACAGAATTTGGCACCCATCTCTTCAAGCTCCTTTGTCCCAATCTGCAAACCCTGGAGCAAAAAGAAATGTGTTTCACTTCAACTACATGGAAAAGAGATAATCTTTAACAGTTCATAAATCACTTCTTAAGCTATTGATCTAACAGCTCAGATACAGCTTACAAACAAATTAAAAATACTCTAAAGTGGAAAACAATGACAGGACGACTCCAGCCAACTATATGATGTCATGGTTTAAAAAATCCCCTATGCTATCCTCCCCTATTACAGAGAATGAGAATTAGCGCCCGTTTTCGGAATCCCAAACATTTATAGACGGTCTTCAGAGCTCTTGATGTCTTTACAAAATCTCCACTATGACTGGACATGTCATAAAGGAGAAAATTTCATCTTTCATAACATATGCCAGTAGGATTCAAACCTTTACAAAACTTTGAAGGTTTATTATGGTTTATTATGGTGAGAAGAACATAACCTGGAAATAAAAATAGCTTATTATGTCCCTTTGTAATAAAATCCTTTAGGATGGCTCCAAGAGTATGTTATCATATAAAAGGTTATCACTACTTATCAGGTGTAATATGTGGAACTTGTCCATACAGGCAGCCATACACGGCTTAGGCTGCCTGTAATATAAGATGTATATTCAAAATATACTCCAATATAGTTGTATTGCAGTAAATCACATGAGACCTATGAAAAAATAGTAAATAATTAAAAAAAGGAAAAAAAAAAAACTTTCAAAAATATTTATTTTTAAATGATAAAATAGTAAAAATTCTAATGACTCACATTTTCCTAGAACACATAGAAAAACAAACAAATACAAATCAAACATCTCATGCATCTCTGTGTCCCAAAAGTATTCCCGGCAGTGAAATGGAAATTAGTGCCCAAATGTCCAAATTGCCACTTTTTAGCTATTTTACAACCCATAAAATTTAGGATAAAAAGTGATCAAAACGTCTTACAGTTCCCAAAATGGTAGCAATGAAAACAACAGCTCATCCTGCAAATAAATGCGCCTTTAACAGATCCATATAGCAAAGTATGAAAAAATTAGGGCAGAATAGGACAAAACGAAAAAAAAAATTTAACACAAAAGGTTTTATCTTTTCAATCCTAATAAAGACCTACCTTATATACTCGAGTATAAGCCTAGTTTTTCAGCACAAAAAAATGTGCTGAAAAACCCAAACTCGGCTTATACTCGAGTCAAAAAAATAAATATATCTAAACTCACCTTTCCGGCGACCCCTGTATATCTTCTGTGCGATCTGTCCGGCAGCGGTGGCAGGCTATATGCACTGGGGCAGGGGCTGGCAGGCTATATACACTGGGGCAGGGTCTGGCAGGCTATATACACTAGGGCAGGGTCTGGCAGGAATTATACACTGGGGCAGGGGCTGGCAGGAATTATACACTGGGGCAGGGGCTGGCTGGCTATATACACTGGGGCAGGGGCTGGCTGGCTATATACACTGGAGCAGGGGCTGGCTGGCTATATACTGGGGAGGCTGTGACCAATGCATTTCCCACCCTCGGCTTATACTCGAGTCAATAGGTTTTCCCAGTATTTTGTGGTAAAATTAGGGGCCTCGGCTTATACTCAGGTCGGCTTATACTCGAGTATATACGGTACATGTATTTGGTATCCCCGTAATCGCACCCAACCAAAGAATAAAGTGGAGGTGTAGTTTGGAGCACACACTGAAAAACGTAAAAAGTGTCCACAAGAAAATGCCTGAAATGCGTATCTATAATTTCATTGCATTTGGAGTTTTTCCAGTTTTCCAGTACATGCCATGGAATATGAAATACCGTCAAAAGGAAGGACAATACGCAGAAAACTCTGTACAAGGAAAAATAAAACTGTTATGGAATTTTATGATGGTGAGTGAAAATGGAAATGCAAAAAGTGAGAATGTGCTGGTTAAACATAGTATTTTGGATTCCTTTTCTAAAGCAGACAAGCACTTTAAAGTTCTTTATTGCGGTGGGTCATCTGCTGGATGAATCTGCAGAGGAAATGTACACCGTGGCCATTAAAGTCAATTTAGTTTTAGATACTGTGGAAGAAGCACATTTAAAAGCTCTTTGTGAGGTCATATATTGTAACAATACTGTCTCCAGAGTGATAACATTTTTTTTTTATACTACAGGCAGTCCCCGGGTTACATACAAGATAGGGACTGTAGGTTTGTTCTTAAGTTGAATTTGTATGTAAGTCGAAACTGTATATTTTATCATTGTAGTTCCCGACAATTTTTTTTTTTTGCCCCAGTGACAATTGGAGTTTCAAATTTTTTTGCTGTAATAGGACCAAGAATTATCAATAAAGCTTCATTGCAGACAATTTTAAGCTGATTATTGCAATCTGGGACTATTTTAAAGCATCCCGAGAGCTTCACCAGAGGTCACAGTGGGCAGAGGAGTCCGTCTGTAACTATGGGTTGTCTGTAAGTCGGGTGTCCTTAAGTAGGGGACTGCCTGTATAAGCACAATTTTTATACTATTGCACAAACACTTACCTTTTTGTTTTTCAAGTTTTATTTATTGGACACAACAAATTCCAGCTCCCATGCCTCCCATAACAATAATGTTATTTTTCTTAGCTAATAAGTCTCGCTACTCCTAGTTGTTTAGCTAGGTGTTTTAAACAAGTAGGATTTAATTTATGAGATGTCATTTCATAAGAGGACTGTGCATCCATCAGATGACTGCATCAGGGATTATCAAGGAATCAATGTGCTGGCAGGACGATAATTTGTCTCTGTCAAATCTAAAACCACTTAGTGACTATGAGGATATAAAGATGCATTGTTATATATTGCCATGTGTAATATAAACCTAGGAATGCCTGGACGGTCTAGAAAAGATTGTGAGCTACGTCAACATTTCTATAGAAATCATAGGATTGTATGTCAGGCAGTAGTGAAACTGGGAGGTGGATTACATCCTATAAATCCCCACACGTTTTTGTTGTGGGAAAGTAACAGTGCACAGTGTCCTGTTGTAAATCCCTTTGTTTCGACTTGAAATAAGTAGTAATTCAGGAAAAGGAAAGCAGGAGGAACTCTACTGGTCAATCTTGGATATAAGCGATGACACAGTGTGAAGATCTACTTCAAATTGCTTCCACAAGATCATAACAGGGCAAACATGTTACCATGAACACCTCCTTTAAGTAAACTAATTTAATCTATTTATACACAAGCCACAAAGTGTTTGAAAAATTTAAGGTTTGCTAGATGTATCAAGAAAACTGCTAGCTGGTGCTTAAGGGGGCATTCACACATTCTGTTTTTTCAGATGAAGTTTTAGGAGCCAAAATCAGATGTGGATCATAATGGGGGAGAACAAATCATTGAGAGAAGCTGCTCCTCCTCTTTTTTCACTCCACTCCTGGTTTGGACATCAAAAACTGCATATGAAAACCTGAACGTTACCTAAAGGAAATCTACCATCATAATTAAGCATGTATAAGGGACACTCAATCATAAATCCAGGCACTGTGACTGTGGTAATCTTCTTATATTTGTTATTTAAGGTCTCCTTCCTTCTAAAATAAACTTTTAAAGTTATGCTAATGACCCAAGGGTGTTTTCAGAGCCTGTCACAGGCTGTTACAACAAGCAGAACATCACTGAGAGGCTCTGGATACACCAACAGGAGCCCATCAGGCTCGTTAGAATAATTGTTAAAGTTTATTTTAGAAGGAAGGCAGCAATGGATTACATCTATAAGAAGATTACCACAGTCACACAGTCCGTGGTTTTTCATGCTTTATTTTGATGATTTTTAAGAGGACCCATTGTCACTGCTCCTGACATACGGTCTCTCATTTGGTTATTCATTTTGAATTATCTATTCAATAAGAATTCAGTATCACCTTTTCTAATATCTCAGACTCAAAGACAATTGGGTGTTAGCAGCCCCTACACAGTCCTATACTGACAGCAGTGATTGGACAATATTTATGTAGGGACACACCATTTTCAGAAGGGGAATGGAAACACCCAACAGGCAATTAATTACATTCATATATTTCCCTGTGGAACAATAGACGAATTACAAAGATTTTAAAAAAAGATTCTCTACAATCAATATTTTCTGAGGAATACAACTTTTTACTAACCAAGGTTTTGCATTTACTTGTGTATGATGCAAACTGTAAAAGAGGAGCAGTGGAAGCAACAAGCTTCCCATCTAGGGATCAAAAGTTTTTGTTCAGCATGACCAGAGGCATAAACTAGACAGAAGCAGATGTTTCGGGTACATGGCAGGGAAATAAGCTATATCCTGTCTATTGGCTCCTGGGAGTTCTTAGAAAGTTACCTTGTTTTCCTTTTATACTACAAAGTATCATACACACAGCAGAGTGGCTATGCTCATGCCAGTTAACCGCTTGGTTACCACCAATAAACCGTCTTGCAGAACTAAACCTTTATCTGCCACAAGTAAAATTGAAGTCTCAGACACCATATTACCAAGCTACAGATTTATGACACAAAACGCCTTGTATTCTGATTACTACAGTCACATTGGGAAGTTGGTGGTTTAGCCCAAATATGAGTGATGGTGCTGAAACCTGACAAGATACACATGTCCTACATAAATGTCATCTGTTATTGAGCAGCAGACAAAATACATATGGGGCCACTTACTGAGCAGTGTGGTTACAGCAACTCATTATATGTCATTGGAATATGCTATTAGAGTGCTCATGGAAAATAGCATAATAATAGGATAATGAGATAATAAGTAAATCAACTGAATCTTGAAATTAAAGAAAGGGGAAAGGTGGACATCATGCAATTTTCTCTTATATAACAGAAAAAGAAATGAAGATAAGGCCCTCTAGTGGGCATTTACAGTATTACATGGATACATTAGTATAAAAGATGTAAACATGTACAGCATATGGATAAGCTGAATGTGGATGGGGTGCACAAAAGCATAATAAAAGCATACACTTCTTCAGCACGTTGTGGTCCCTTTGGTGTTTTGTTTGTACAAAAATAAAAGTCGGCATGACACAAATGACACAAATTGTTCTAAATTTTCCTCAATCAGAACGATCTATTCAAACAACACAACATCACAAATTATTAAAGTATAACGCATTGCAAGTAAATCCAAGTCCATATTTCAAGAAAAAGCTAGCCATTGGCCCACCTGCATGTGAAGCGAGAGATGTTAAGGAGTCTCACAACCTTTTCTACCTATATGAATGGGTGTACCTACAGTGGTAGCAGCCATAGCATTTGCTATGGTGCCTGCAGTGTCAGGAGGCCCAGTCACCCTGCTACACTAAAGAATGGATGATGTGCACCATTATATACATAATATTATATATATAACAGTGTGCATCTTCCTGCAGCTCAGATAAGAAATGTTAGGGGAGGAGGAACAGCAAGACAGCAGGACCAGGTTTCTTCCATCTGGAAGGTCAGCAGCTACTGGGCCCTGGGATAAGAAATCTGCCAGACAGTGTATAAATGTATCTACATGGTGTGTGTGTGTGTGTGTGTGTGTGTGTGTGTATGTGTGTATGTGTGTATGTGTGTGTGTGTGTGTATGTGTGTATGTGTGTATGTGTGTGTGTGTGTGTATGTGTGTGTGTGTATGTGTGTATGTGTGTATGTGTGTATGTGTGTATGTGTGTATGTGTATGTGTATGTGTATGTGTGTGTGTGTGTATGTGTATGTGTATGTGTATGTGTGTATGTATGTATATGTTATGTGTATATTCTCTATACGTGTATATGCTGTATGTGTGTTTGCATATTCTGTATGTCTATATATGTTATTGTATGTATATATGTCTTATATATTACATGTATGTGTGTTTCTACAGTAAAGATGTGTATATATGGCCAGTGTATATGCTGTATGTGTAATAATATGATGTGAATATAGTGTGAGTATAGAGGAAGAGCCCGACGAGAGGTTCAGGAAGGCGCTTGGTGCAAACAGCAGACGTAGAGATCCAATGGATAAAGGAATCTCTTTTATTATTGTTAAAAATATTTATCTCATAAAATGAGCATATGCATAACGTATTAAAAATACAGTGCGACGCGTTTCAGCTCTGGACTAGAGCTTTCATCAGGCATCGTGTATTTACTGTATGTATAAGTGTTTAAATGTATATATGAGTGAATAAATGTGTGTGTATGATTGCATAAACATATGTGAGTGTACAAATGTGTATATTTTCTAAGGGGCCCCCATGCAAACGTCTGCTATGGGGCCCAGCCTCTTCTTGTTACACCCCCGGCTATATATGTGTTAAGAGTAGGAACATAATGGGCGTATGAAAAAAGGAAATTGTTCACACCCCAAGGGGAAATCAAGTTTCCTCAAACGCTAATGGAAAAATGCATTTCAGCAGTGATTTTTAATAGGAAGAGTTTGTAAAAGAATAAATAAGAAGCCAGGTTAACCAAAATCACATGTGAATCTATGCATTCAGGAAGCAAACAGAAGCAGAATAATAATTGTTGTATTAATAACATGATTTTCTGTAAACAGATCTACAACAGCAAGTTCCTGATCCACAAATCCTCTAGATTTTAAATAGTGAATACTATAGACAATAGAGAGGTAACACTTCTGTTTGTAGAAGACTGAGGATTTGTGAACACAGCAGGTAATATTCGGAAGCTGTAAAGTATAATGGAGTCCAGCTGTGGCATCCGTCTAGACCGGCTACACTAGTAATCTAAGACATACAGTATGAAAAATTCATTCCTTGTTATTACTGCTGAAGTATTATCAGTAGTCACCATTGTAAGACAAGGGCATACCTTATACTTCCCCTGGTCACAGCCACACAGTGTGCTCTCCATTGTATAACTCCTCTGGACACCCAGTTCTCTCCACACCACAACACGAGCAGTAGACTCTTTGGATTTTTCCACTACAAAACTACAGCTGCTCATGGAAAATGCTGGTGCTATCTGTCCTAGCACTTTGGGAAGAGTCTGAATATAAACAGAAGACACAGACAATTTATTTATTACATATAGGCAAAATCCTGATCTAAACACCATTCAGATCGCAGGACAGGGGATAACAAGTAGAACTATGAGGGAACCACCCCAATCATGGGAATTAACCCTAGCCACCTAATGGGTGGAGCGGCTGATCAAGCAGGCACCTTTTCATTCTATTCATTAGTATGCAAATGGCAGAAAAGTCTGTACATTATGAAAAGCAATTTTCAACAATCCCATAGTGTTAAATGGAACAGTAAGGCACATAATAAGCTGCTCCACCCACTGACTAGAACGGGACCCCTATTCATTGGATTGATCGGGGTCCATTCTTGTGATAGGTGTGGGTCCCATCACCTTGTTATCCCCTTATCCTTATTCAAACTTGGTACCCCTATAATGGTTATTGGTCAGCAGTAATTGACTTAACAAACCCCTAACAGTATGAGAAGCAGATTAACACCTTCCAGATTATTTTGTGTGATGCACCATGCTGGGCTATGCAGGACAAACATGTTCTGGAAGGTGCTGAACTACATGATAATATACTAGTAATGTTTTATTAGGTGCATTTCTGCTAACAGGCTCCCTTTAAAAGTTTTTGTGTCCATTTCTAAACAGTTTTTGTTGTTTTCCCAATTCATATACATAAAGCTTTTCCATTTGAGCCCCCTGCAGATTAAATCATTCCGAGAGAAAAACTGTGCTTCCTAAAAAACTAGTATCCCAACATAATGACAGATTAAAAGAGCCCAATAAATTATGGAATCTGCTTGTAAGCCTTGAAAACAGGATGAGCTTCCCGATTCTTCTAGAATGACTAACTCCATTATAACAGATTTGTTATACCTACCCTGTATCCACTGTCTTCTACTATATCGCATGAGGCAGAGTTGACATTCGTGTGCCATACAGTCTCTTTAATGCTGCAGCCATACATGAAGACATTTTTCTTGCGGGAATGTCCATGGTAATCACAGTAAACCTGAAGAGAATACAAAAAGGAAAATGAAAGTTGGCCAAAGGGTCATTTCAGGAACATAAACATCTGATACAAAACCCCATAATGCTATAAATAAATTAATACAACAAAACTCAATTTCATTATCACGAAATGTAGCTTAAATAGTTTTCTTTTATGATTCACAAAATTGTATGGGCTTTCATATGTAGGTTGAGTTATCTTCAAGATGGCCGCCACAGCATACTACAACTTTCATGAGTCCTCAGTTCTCAATAAAAGCTCCTCCTTCTCATGCTGTGCTGTCAGTGATGATCAGTCTGTCCGGCTCTGTTATTATAGTATTGATGTATGTGTAACTGCGATCACTGCACATTGCCTTGATCTCCATGAGATGGTGTCTCACCACCACACTGGTCATGCTGGATGTATCACATACTTTTCTGGTGTTCCATGCGTACCATGTGTGTCATACATCCCCCCAATATCAGTATGATCTTCCATGTGCCAATTGCCTCCATGGATATCTTCATCCAGTCCCTCCACGTTAAAACCATCTCACCCCTCCAACATGCAGTCCCATGTAAAACACATTCTCCTCCTTTTAAAGGTTCTGTCTGGCATTTGGCATGGCTACTTTCTTCCACAAACAGCGCCACACCTGGCTACAGTTTGTGCTGTCAAAAACTTAAAAGCAACATATGTAACATATAAAGCAATCCCTGAAAACTTCCAACATAGTCCCATGTAAATGTATCTAACATGCTGTTCCAAGCAAATGCATCCCTCCTGCAGTGGCATGTAACAACATCCCTTCAGCCCCTCACATACAGCCCTATGTAAATACAACCCTTCTTGTCCCTATAGACCTAATAAAAAACATCACACTTTTCTCCTTCCTGACCTGACCCTCAGCACAGATATGTGAGGCTTCTCTGCTCCTTGATGATGGCTCCGACCCCCATTTTAATTTTTCTTTATAGTGCATGTCCACAAGATTTTTCTGCTAATGGGAGCAAAATTTTAAATAAAAACTAACATATTCACTTATGTTTTAATGACCCACTAATTCTGGTTATTCCTGGAATATCCCTTTAAAGGTAAATAGGTTAAAATGGGGAAAGAGTTAAAAAATGTTGTGGAAATGAAAGAAAAAGTGGCCTACAGCAACTAGAGGGATTCTAGAAAATTATGGAGTGTTAAAAGAAACTCCTCTACTGTTCCCTTGCTCTAGTCTTAATAAATCCCAAACAGCATCAGAAGAGAGATCAAGATGGGCCAAAAGTGGCATTGAAACTAGCCCAGAAGGATAATATGGTCTACCAAGTTTACGGAGGCCCTGTAGTATTATATGCCTGTGTTGTGCAGTATGAATAAATTGTCAAGAAATAATCAAAAGGACATTTAATGCATTGTAGTATGTGGCATTTTCCATTTCTACAAGGGAATTAGAGAACACTAAATGGTATCAAAAAATAAACATAACATAAAATGCATAATTAAAAAAATACATAGAACATTATTTAAAAATAAAAAAAATTAAAACAAAGTCATGAAGTAGATTTCAGTCAAGTAAGCTAATGTGAGATCACAAGCAGGTATCAGTCAGGTGAGACT
This sequence comes from Engystomops pustulosus, assembly GCA_019512145.1. Lineage (NCBI taxonomy): Eukaryota > Metazoa > Chordata > Amphibia > Anura > Leptodactylidae > Engystomops > Engystomops pustulosus. The sequence continues at coordinate 98,871 of WNYA01000845.1, forward strand.
CTGACCTCACTACATTTCTGTCATTCAAACTGCAATGACATGTCCTTTGGGTAAGCTGCTGTGACTTAACAACCAAGTTTCAGTCAAATAAACTGCTGTGACCTCAGAGGTAGGATTCGGTCAGGTAAGCTGCTGTTACCTTACACATAGGTTTCAGTCAGGTAATGTGTGTGTAGTGAGCGCGCGGTGAAGATGATTTTCATGTATAAATAGCGTCTGTTAACATTATATACAGCTAGAAGTTTTATATTTTTATTACAAAAAATTTAATACTCCTCCTCGGCTAAAAATACTCCTCAAAAATAGGAGGAGAAGTATTATTACCCTTCTGTAAAAATCTTAGTGCGACCTCTGGTTGGGGCCATGTGACGGCATTTTTTTTGCAGGATGAGAAGCTTTTTCCAGTGTTACCATTTTGGGGTTGGTATCTCCTATTATTGAAAATTTAGGAACTTTTTTTTGTTAACACTTTTAATAGGCAAGTACTTTAATTCCTTATGGATGACCATGACTCAAATTGTCTGCACTATGACAGTCTCAGGGTAAATATGGGGCTAACACCTCTGCCCAGTGTTGCTGAGTTAACCACTCGCAGGTCATCCTCTCAAACCTCATCCAGTTGACTTCCATATCTTCCTCAGCTGTAATTTTTGTCAGTTTGTTGCCTGCAGCTGTATAGCAATATCCTGCTCATGCCTTTTCTGTTGCTTCAGTACATGCAACCAGTGTATACTTCACTACAATTTGCCTGCTCCAATCCACCAGGTGAGGGGAATTGGACAGTCAGACGCAAAGTAGTAGTGCAGGAAACAGGAACATATTCAGGTTAATGTCTAAATGAAGTGTTTTATTTTCACTGTTCAGCAAAACAACATAAATTCAGCCTAAGCAGAGGCATAAACAAAACTAACCCTGCTCATCTGTCGCCGCCATGCTGGAGACCTGAATGTTGCAATCATAGCAGCGCAAATATGGATGCCCCTATACGTGTCGCTCTTAATCATGAACCTTTCGGTAAAAAAAAACATTTAGAAAATACTGAACCCCTATGCTATTTCCATTATTCCTAGGTGAAATATTCAAATGACCGGCCTGCTTTGAAAATTATAATTTTTTCAAATTAACGCTTCTAGCCCCCAGGCCCATTTTGGTGGGAGGAGCAGAAGAGACAGGGGCTTGGACAGGCGAAAGCTCGCTGGCAGTGGACCGCCAGCTCCATCCCAGATAGGTCAGCCTCAGAGGCATCATGCATGCTGCCCCTGCTGTTTCCTGTCCATTTTGCCTCCACGATCCTCCACGCGTCCACAATGTCTCATTTCAACTCTCTATACCCCAGACGCTGGAGCACGGAGAGGATATGCAGCACATCTCCCCTTATCAAACGAGCTGTGTCAGCAGAATTTTCAGGTGTTTCACCAATACATAGTGGAACTCCGCCCTCTGTCGCCGCCATGCTGGAGACCTGAGTTGCAATCATAGCAGCGCAATATGAATGCCCCATACGTCGTCTTTAATCATGGAAGTCGTCTCCATGCTGCCTCCACATGTCGTCCCCTTATCAAAGAGCTGTGTCAGGCTCATTTTTCTGGTGTTTCACCAGATACGTTATGGAACTTGTCACTATGTCGCCACATGCTGTGGTTATCGACTAAATTACCGTCAACTTTTGTTCACATAGGAAATCATTTCAGCGCTTCTTGCTCACCTCCTTTGGTTCCTCTCTGCCACCCATTGGTTTTGAAGCCTGAGTCCATTTAGGGGTATGTCGCATGACACTCTCTAGCCTGCCGCTGCTGCCTGCTGGCATGCTGTCCCCTATAGTGTCGGGTCAAATTATTGCATGTTTTAGAGCATCTAGCCTCATCGTGTCACTCTGTCATGGCATGGTTGCCATGAATTTGGCATAATGGTACGAGTAAGGCAGCTCTCAAGGGCATCCATGCATGCGCCCCTGCTGTTTTCCTGTCCATTTCCGTGGGTTTCATCCTTTTCTGAGGTTCCCAGGTGTTTGGCCAGCTTCCCTGTGCAGAGAGCTGGTCCCTTGAAAAATGCTTGAGTCTCATTGACTTCAATGGGGCTCGTTATTCGAGACGAGCACTCGAGCATCGGGAAAAGTTCGTCACGAATAACGAGTACCCGAGCATTTTAGTGCTCGCTCATCTCTAATAAAACCCGTTAACACATTAATGTCTGATAAATATGTCTCTAAATTTGATAAGTGTTATATATGAAGTTTTAACCATGTAGCAATGTGAGCCAAACTGTCAGATCCAGTTGGCCTACAGATTAAAAGTAATTGGACTAGTAGAAAAGCTCTTTAATAAATGCATTGTTGTGTTATTGGCCAACTTGTAAAAGATGATGTATAAAATCGCCATATACTGCCATACTAAAGTAAATTCACATGTCATTTGGGCACACATGAAAGCCGTAAAATTCCAGCCAAAAGAAAACGGCACAAATGCATTTTTTCTCACCAATTTTACTGCATTGGATTTTTCCCACTTCCTAGGACATGGCATGAAAATTAAATGCTGTCACTATGAAATGCAATTGTTACGCAGAAAAACAAGCATTGACACGAGCTCTCTTCCTGAAAAAATTAAAAAGTTATTAGAAGGTTAAATAACTCGTAATTACATGTTGTGGGAAAACAACTGATCAGTGCAGGGCTGCTTAGATCCCATTCATTTCTACCACATTTTCCCTGGCCGGGCCAAGTGCAGTGCATTGTCCGTGTATAATGCGCTGTGCGGGGAGTCACTAAGATCGTGCGCCCGATATCCTGCATGTGTCGCTTCCCCGCTCAGGTCTGCCGGAGTTTATCATCTTCTTCCCGGTGCTTGTAAGTGCTTAGGCTTGTGATAAAATTGTAAATAGTGCCTATGGCAATGACCTGCTTATACCAGAAGTGATTCGGAGACAGGATGTTTCCTTTGGACTTGCGTCTGTAACTACCGCCGGTGCCGCCATTTGGTTTTATTCCATCCAGCTGAGGTATTTGTGTATGGGGGATATATTTTCATATATATATAGGGCACACACCCCTAGTTGCTCACTTACCCCTGAGGAAGTCACCATGGTGTGGCAATACGCATGGGGTCCCTCCTATTTTACCGAAATTATGAAGTGTTCGTACCTGCCTATAATTAGTATTGATTCTCACTGGGGAATTGTATGGCAGTTTCCATTGAGGCTGTACTGTGCGTGCATTGGTTACTGGTTTCTACGAAGGTATTTTAAGAGGGATTTTGGGCATAGGCGTGTTTTTATCTTTTGTGTGCTCTTTTTCTATACTTTATTGTTAATGTTATTATTTTGGCATGCAAGGACCTGCTGGCATCTGGTAGTACCCATCTCTCCCCTCTTCTTGTGCTATATAAATAAGGATTATCATTATTCCCCCATCCTGAACCCCTAGCCAGATCCCTCCCAGGTAAAATATCTGGGTGTAACTCATCATAATATTAGTTCATGATACGTTCTGTATATTAAAATAATTAAGACAAAACCTCATTATATGTTTGCAATGTATATATAGATTTGGATCTTTATTTGTCACCGTGTAGTGGATGAGCTTTCTAGGTGTTACATAGCAAGTGTGGTTGAGCGATGTTCTTCAGTGAGATAGATAGATAGATATGAGATAGATAGATATGAGATGGATAGATAGATAGATAGATAGATAGATAGATAGATAGATAGATAGATAGATAGATAGATATGAGATGGATAGATATGAGATAGATAGATAGATATGAGATAGATGGATATGAGATAGATAGATATGAGATGGATAGATATGAGATAGATAGATAGATAGATAGATAGATATGAGATAGATAGATAGATAGATAGGAGATAGATAGATAGATAGATAGAAGATAGATAGATAGATAGATAGATAGATAGATAGATAGATAGATAGGAGATAGATAGATAGATAGATAGATATGAGATAGATAGATAGATAGATAGATAGATAGATAGATAAATAGATAGATAGGAGATAGATAGATAGATAGATAGATAGATATGTTTATTGTTACCTCTCTCCAATAGAGACATGGGGCCACATTTATCACTTTTGTGCGCCTAAGTGTAGTAGTTGCGCCTAAATTCTGGCGCACTGTTTTGCCAGAATTATCACAAGCTACAACCATCTGTGATAAGTATATTTTCTGCCTCTTATTGATCACTTTACTTTAACACAGTTTCGGCGCAATGTTAGATTCGGGCACTTACATGTGATCCTGCTACAAGCTCCTCTCTGCTTCTCCCACAGCCCAGAATGAAGATAACACTCACAGCAGCACCCAGGTGTGTGACACCCTGCACCCAGTGACCTCCTCAGCAGCACTCAGGTGTGTGACACCCAGCACCCAGTGACCTCCTCAGCAGGGGCTTCTCCTGGAGGGGATCCCCCAGTGCTGGTCTCCTGCTGCACCCCTGTAATTCTGCACAGTATCCCCCTCAGACACTGTGCAGAATTACATGGGGGACACTTGTTTGTAGTATCTGCAAGCTTCTCTTGCTCTTGCTGTGAGCTCAGCGTTTTGCAGAATATTTTGTAAATAGAAGGTGATGAACTGTAAATAGAGTCTGCAGCTCCTGTCTGTAATGTATCTAATTGTATCTATTAGATGTACCAGTGTCCGGCTGAGCTTTGCTGCTAGAAATGAGCTGTTCTGCAAAGGGGCTCAGTGCTTTCTTCTCAGATAACGCCACCTTCGGGCTGGAGTGTTTTTGCGCCCATTTTTGCGCCTAAATGCAAAAGTCGCACGTGATGAATATCATTAGGCGCAGCAAAACATCTGGAATTGAACGATAGATGAGGGAAAGGTGGTTATTTTAGCTGCGCGGCTAATTTGACGTTTAATCGCAAACATGGCGCAAAAACGGTGCGCCTAAACGAAAAGGCGCAAAAACAACAGAAAAAACAAGTGATAAATGTGGCCCATGGTATTCAGGATTGCACAGTAATTACATTGTTATATTCATGATGTTGTTTTCTACCTTTGGCCACATGCAGACAGCTGTGTGCTCTCTATCTATACAATCTGTACATGACGCTGCCCCGCAGCCCCTCCTCTGTGCTGTTAAATAATGCTGCAACCACACAGAGGAGAGGGACTGTGATGTACCTGAATGCACAGAGACAAGGACACAGCAGTCTGAGGACACACCCCTAGAACACCCCTAAATCCACATTTCACAGTCCTGCAGTTACCAACATACATAAAGGTCTGATAACTCATCTCTCCAGTGATATTACCTAACCCTGGCCGCATGGTCACACCTGCTGACAGGTTCCCCTCAAGGTTATATGTTGTGGCCTCCTCCAGTGAGGGGCTCTGGCATGCCCCCATTAAGGGGTGCATTTGGCTCCTCTTACCCTGAGTTCTTTCCCCTGCACAGCTCATCCCTCTGGACCGGAGAGGCTTTTAGCTCCCTGGCATGTGTCTCCCTCCTTCCTATAATTAGGTGTTAATGTATTGAGAATGGTGCCGCTCGGTGATCTGTCACTTATGGGCTTTGTCTCTAACCCCAGGGATTACATACCAGCATCCTGTAGTCTAAAGCATCTTTACAGATTGTATCCATACTACTTACATATAGCTGAGTGTGTCGTATGTGGCAGAGTTGAGTTTGTCTGTAGTTTTTGTAGATTCGATCTCATGGCAGTGGTATCTTACTCATGAGATGACTACAGGGGCCGTGGTGTATGCCATACATTGTATACAGGACACAGTGTTGTACGGTTTGTAGTAGTTGGGTGTAAAATTGTACTGCAATGTCCAGGTATCCAGATATGTTCCACCATATTCTACATATGGGTCATTACTATAGTCCCCTAGACTATTCAGGTGCCGCCATATGAATACCTGCCACGGAGGTGTAATGATTTTGGTGGAAACCTCCACAATAAAAGTATAATACAGTCTATACCAGTGATGGCTAACCTATGGCACTGGTGCCAGAGGTGGCACTTGGAGCCCTTTCTGTGGGCACTCAGGTCATCACCAGAGATGAGTCCAGGTATCTTCCTGCAGTCCCAGACAGCCCAGGACTTGCTGTGCACAGAGTTATTTTAAAGTGACAGCTGTGCCTGGGACTATTTTCTACTATATTGGTGCCTCAGGTGCTGGTATCAATGTAAGCTGTGACAGAGAAGGGAGTATAAATCACAAATTAAATTTCTGTGTTGGCACTTTGCGATAAATAAGCGGGTCTTTGTTGTAGTTTGGGCACTCGGCCTCTAAAAGGTTTGCCATCACTGGTCTATACCATGTAAGAATGCTGTATCCCAGATTTATACAGCTCTGATAAGTTAAGATGCATAGGCAGTTGCACGACAAATTCAGCTCTGCTACATCTGTACCTGTTAAAGTACATCTTACCTTGAGTGAAAGCCGCGTGGATATAGTAACTAAGCCTGCACACCATCCTTCCCTCCCCCAACCAAATATCTTAAACTCGTTAAGTGCCCCCAAGGATTTTGACTCATAACACAAGATGCATCGGATGCCATTAACATCCTTATTGTCTGTATGAAGGCGGTGCAGAAGTGATGTAGTGTTCGTCAGCGCAGCTGAGGACTATCGGGGTTGTAAAAGAATACAAAAGTGTCATAATGGAAGGATGAGAGGGTAGAGACACCGCAGATATAGATATATGAGGATCCGCAGAGACAACCAAACCTGACTATTGTACTAGCCATGAGTGGACCTATATACAAGAGCTACTGGTTATATACAGTATATATAATATCATTCATACACCCGGGAGACCCACAAACACAAATCTAGACTCCATCTCTAGATAGGATAGCGGATAACTAGCTCGTAAGTGGGGGGTCTCCTCACCTCCCCATGGTGGTCTATAGTACCCCTGAATACATGTAGTAGTTGCTGGTGCTGCATTGTATCTCAAGCTGTAGTCGTAGTCATTGTCACACCCCATGCCATTATGATAACCAATGAAGAAGGTCCACGGCCTCCACACATCTGCATTAGGAGATTGGATCACATGTTAGAACTGACCACGACCATTGCATATGGTCAACTTAAAGGGCCAGTCTAGTCGAAGCTGATTCATAGGCCCACATTTATTAAACTGTTTGCACCAGTTTTTTTGTCTGAAAATAACGTGCAAACTGCTTGCACATGTATTTGTCAAGTGTCTGCACCAGTTTTGTGGTGTGGCTACTCTGTGTTCACCGTGCCACGAAAATTCTGCACCGAAAGGCGCCTTCCAGTGCCAATTCGGACCATGTGCCACATTTTTTACTGCAACTTGACAGAATTGTGTTGTATGTTCTGACCCACATTTAAAGTAGTGCAGTCTGTTCTATGTGCAGTTCGATTGTGCAGTGTGCAGGGGGCGCCAGATTCATCAAAAGTGGAGCACATGGTTCATTAACATGGCTCACCTCCCCCTTGCACTTCTCTATCAAAAATAAATGTGGCACACGGTCCGACTCTGCACCTGAACGTCCCTTTAAATTCTGAATATTGTGGCGCGAAGGACATGGAGCAGCCACAACACAAAACTGGCGCAGACACTTTATAACACCTTCTTTTCAGTCCAAACTCAGACAGGAAACTGGTGCAAACCCTTTAATAAATATGGACCTCTATGTTAAAGGTGCACAAAAAAAAAGTTAGTGCCCACTTCCTGAGCAGTGCAGGGGGGCGCCAGATTCATGAAGACCAGGCGCCAGTATTCAATAATCTGGTGCACATAGTACAGACTGCACTACTTTTGATAAGTGTGGGCCAATGAGGCACATTTACTTACCCGTCCACGCGTTCCCTGATCCAGAGTGTCCGACGAGAATGAACTCTGCCGCGATTCACTAAGATCCTGCGCCCGATATCCTGCATGTGTCGCTTCCCCGCTCAGGTCCGCCGGAGTTCACCTTCTTCTTCCTGGGGCATGTAAGTGCTTGGCTTGCGACACAAGTTAAATCCTTTGCTCAGTCCGAATCCTTTGGATCGTCCGACGGCCCGCCCCACTGATTTCTGACACATGAAAGCCGGCGGCGATGCACCAAATCTGATGCGTGCGACACTATCCCCTTCCAAATCCCTGTCCCAGCGTTGTGATCCCCGAAAATGGAAGACGGAAGTGCGGCCGTGGGACCCTTAGTAAATGAGCCTCAATGGGGCTCATTTACTAAGGGTCCGAACGCCGCACTTTCGTAGGGTTTACCGAATATTCCCGATTTGCGCCGAATTGCCCCGGGATTTTGGCGCACGTGATCGGATTGTGGCACATCGGCGCTGGCTTTCAAGCAACAGAAATCGGCGGCCGTGGCCGTAGGACAACCCGACGGATTCGTAAAAAACGCGGAATTAAAAAAAATTGTGGCACAAGATCAGCATCAGGAAGAAGAAGGTGAACTCCGGCGGACCTCAGCGCAGCAGCGACACCTGCTGGATATTGGGTGCACAACCTTAGTGAATGCCGTCAGACCCGAATCCTCGTCGGACAATGAGCCGCGGGATCGCGACTGGACCAGGTAAGTAAATGTGCCCATATGTGTTATGGCAGCTGAGGGGCGGAGCATGACACCAATACTGAAGATAGAAGTCATGCTCCGCCCCTTCAGGTGGAGAAGAACATCTGAATTGTTCTTGGAAGTATAGTAACCATGGGTAACATCTTTAAAAAACCAAGTTGAGACAAGAGACATTCAAGAAGTTGGCAAATAATAATTCCAACCAATAGTCTGATTCAGCCCCATATTGACACAGCCTCTTAGTATCAGATATTTGTGCGGCTCCTGACTCCGGAGGTGTCTCTGGGGCTCCTATTGCTAGAAGGCGTCTTGCTTAGGTGTCATGGCTGGGGGCAGGGACTGAGTGTAACCCGGAGGGGAATGTGAAGAGGTCTGACAACAAAAGCTACGTCAAAGTGCTAAGGCAAACAATCCCCGTGAGTCCTCCAGAGCTGCCTGCGCTAAACCTACAGGACAATACCATTATGTCATCCGCTAATTGTCCTTCCCGTCTTCTGAGGATGTGACATATCGTGGCGACACGGGGGGGCTGCAAAGGATTGAGCAAAAATACATGAGCAAAGGATTGGATAGGACACAATCTAGGGATGTATTCACATGGCGCGTCTTTTGGTGCGGTCTAGATGACTTGTGCTCATACCGAGGAGCTGGTCTGGTAAAGCAGAGCTTCAGCAAGATACAAGACAGTGAGCAATTACTCGGCCATCCAGATTGGCCCACTGGGTTTTTATCTCCAATGGGGAGAGGGGTCCCAAAAATATCCGTTTGCTGCTTATTTCTAGAGGCGCCATACTCTTTTTTTAGATGCAAAATCACAGGGGTGTAGTCACTGATGACATAGGAGTTACCAGTGATAAAGAGCAATGTAACACATGCTTGACTCCATTCCAACAAATAGGAGCGGGGCAGCAGTAACCTAATCTGACCACTACACAGAGAATGGTGCTGTCCACTTCCTGCTTCAATAGGGTCCTGGGTGTTGTAGTCCCACTTATGTGATATTAATGAACTATTATTTGGATATATTTTGAATATTTGTATCCCTATAAGTACAGGACTATGCAGGAAATCTGTGCGGAACTTTCAAACTGATACATTTTATATCAACTAATTCATTGCTGGGCCCATCCCAATGTACAGCTAAATATAAGCAGTGTGCATAGACCCCCTTTAAATATGACAACTGTGGCGGTATTTTAGGAATCCCCCAGGATGTATCAGTCTGTGTGTAATAGAGATATATTACACGCCTCATTTTTAAGCATCACCCAGAATCAGAGCAGCTATTTCCAAATTAGATCCTGTGCCCCCCACCGCCCCTCTCCTCCTCCTCCTTCCCTGTTCATGTCAGGAAGAAATCAGATAAGATGACAAAAGGAAGACAGGATCAGCAAGCAACTCCTGCTATTCACAATGTGACATCAGGCTGCAGTCCCCCCTCCCCTTTAAACAGATTAACCCCGTCCTCTCCGGAGGCCAAAGCAGCGGCTGATTCTGTATGTGCACATATGAGATGCGCTGATTTTCTACGCCTGGGGTCAGGGCCGCCTGTATTCTACTGCTCACTAGTGATCCGCTCTTCTTGTCCATCTTTTTCCACCCTCAGAGTCGGTGGATTTTTAATAATTTATATTAAAGGTGTAAATTATTGAATGGAGCCCAGGTTCTGCAGCTCCAACCCTGGGTGGGGGGAAGATCAGAAGAGATCACTATGTGAAGGGCGGCCCGGGGCCATGTACTGCATGTACAGCAGTGATCTCTGACCTGCGGATCCTCAGCTATTGTAGAACTACCACTCCCAGCATGTCAACAAGCCCATGTGTGGAAAGCGCTGACCTCCAACCTGTTCTGTTCTAGAACTACAACTCCCAGCATGTCAGCAAGCCCATGTAAGGAAAGCGCTGACCACCAACCTATTCTGTTCTACAACTCCCAGCATGTCAGCAAGCCCATGTATGGAATGCAGCAACCTCCTACCTGTATTATCCCAGAACTACAACTCCCAGCATGCCTGCAAGCTCATGTATGGAATGCAGCAACCTCCCACCTGTATTATCCCAGAACTACAACTCCCAGCATGCCTGCAAGCCCATGTATGGAATGCAGCAACCTCCTACCTGTATTATCCAGGAACTACAATTCCCAGCATGCCTCCATGCCCATGTATTAAAAGCAGCAGCCTCCTACCTGTATTATCCAGGAACTACAACTCCCAGCATGCCTGCAAGCCCATGTATGGAAAGCAGCAACTTCCTTCCTGTATTGTTGAGCTGGAACTACTTTAGCTGGAACTACAACTCCCAGCATGTCAGCAATCCCATCATGTATGGAATGCAGCAACCTCCTACCTGTATTATCCAGGAACTACAACTCCCAGCAG
>WNYA01000846.1:0-49743 GCA_019512145.1 Engystomops pustulosus
GCACTCACCGATTAAAATCCAAAACTTTATTCCAACCACGGTTAAAACAACATCGTTGCAGGAGGGAGTAAAAAGCTGCAGGAGCCCACAGAAGGCGACGGTCCGTTTCGCGCTTCAGAAGCGCTTAATCATGCCCTTCTGCAACAATGTTGTTTTAACCGTGTTGAAATAAAGTTTTGGATTTTTAATCGGTGAGTGCCAGCTTTACTTCTTTCTTCTCATCCAAGTGTCACAAATGTCACATGCCTGAGCACTTTAGTCTGAAGTTGTGACCATTGTTACAACTTTCCTATAGTTGTGGATCTCATACTTTATACAGTATGGTTTAGCTGTTCAGCATCTACGACTTGCTGGTTAGCAATGTTATATTGCACAGCCTGTGTATACCCTGTTCCAAAGTCATAGACTTTATGAATTTCTGCTAATGTATAGAAGCCAGATACTCTAAGACAATTCCAAAGTCAATCAATGCTCTGACCAGTCAGAACTGCTTTTGGTATCACAAGTCACATTATCACATCATTTTAGTTAAGTACAGGCAGTCCCGGGTTACATAACAGACGGGTCTGTAGGTTTGTTCTTAAGTTGAATTTGTATGTAAGTCAGAACTGTATATTTTATCGTGAATCCCCAGCCAACTTTTTTGGTCTCTGTGACAATTGGATTTAAAAAATGTTGGGTTGTCATAAGAATCAATATTAACAATAAAGCTTCATTCAGACACATTTGATAACTGTTACAGCTGATCATTGTAGCCTAGGACTAAAGTACAATAAATTACCAATATCAGAGTCCGTTTGTAACTAGGGGTCGTATGTAAGTTAAGTGTTCTTAAGTAGGGGACCGCCTGTAGTGTATATAGTGTCATTTTAAGAACATGTTCAGAAGTCAAGATCATATAATTGTGTATTTTTATCCAACTGACCACCTGACTCTGATTTCTTACTTTGTGAATTAAACTAGTCTCAAAAATACATTATCCCATATCCTAGTATGGAAGATTACATAAGTATTAAACAGATCCAATTGTCACAACTTGCAAAAAAGAAGAACAGATGGAGCCACTACACTTTGGCGACCTTTAACCCACTAATAGCAATAATACACTTGCGCAAAACTTCATTGGGGTGCCAACTTGTTGGGTGATGGGCGGTGCTCTAACTTAAATGTCAATGGAGTGCAGGTAAACACTCAAATGAGAAGAAAGAAGAAAGCTGACACTCACGATTAAAAATCCAAAACTTTATTCCAACACGGTTAAAACAACATCGTTCAGGAGGGAAGTAAAAGCTGCAGGAGCCCACAGAAGGCGACGGTCCGTTTCGCGCTTCAGAAGCGCTTAATCATGCCCTTCTGCAACGATGTTGTTTTAACCGTGTTGAAATAAAGTTTTGGATTTTTAATCGGTGAGTGCCAGTTTTACTTCTTTCTTCTTATCCAAGTGTCACAAATGTCACATGCCTGAGCACTTTAGTCTGAAGTTGTGACCATTGTTACAACTTTCCTATAGTTGTGGATCTCATACTTTATACAGTAGGTTGCTGTTTTCAGCATCTACGACTTGCGGTTACGCATGTTTATATTGCACAGCCTGTGTATACCCTGTTATCCAAGTCTATAGACTATATGAATTTTCTGCTAATGTATAGAAGCCAGATTCTAAGACATTTTCCAAAGTCATCAATGCTCTGACCAGTCAGAACTGCTTTTGGTATCACAAGTCACATTATCACATCATTTTAGTTAAGTACAGTAGTGTATATAGTGTCATTTTTGAACATGTTCAGATCAAAGATCATATAATTGTGATTTTATATCCAGACTGACACGCACACTCTGATTTCTTACTCTGTAATGTTTGTGACTGATTATATGTACTTGTGTCCAAATTTTAATGTCCTTCATCATTAGGGCTCATATACAACAACATATGGGGTACCGCACTATTTGCGGCGACATGTTGGTCCCCATTGATGTCTTTGGCGCCTGGTAACTGGGAAGTAGCACACGTCACACTGCACGTGACCGTGCATACGAAATATAGGATTGTATAGGACAGGGAGGGGTGAGCGCACTTATCCCTCCTTCTCTCCAGTGTGCAGCTGTGTGATCGCTGGGGCTATGGCCAGTGCAAACATACATTGTGTGTATGTACCCTTAATAATTTCCTACAACAGACAATGTAATATAATGTAGAATACTTACATCTAATGTTCACACTGGCTAAAGATATCAAGTCATAAAATAACATATCTTGCACTCATCCTATTTTCAGCTCACCTGGTCAGATCTTACCTCATAAGGACCAACTTCCAGGTACAGAAATATAAGCTTGAACAATTGAGTAAAACCCCTGCTCTTTACTATGCATCACACAGCTAAATCTTCAATATATATTCCATGTATATATTTAACATGTGTGTCAATTAATATTAGATGTAAAACCAATCCGCTGCTTGTGATGCTGCCAGCCAACAATCCTGTATTAAATAACCAGATCACACGGTTTGGGTGTGTTTGTACTTTGGAAAATCATCCTCTCAGCAAGGCTGCATTTGATAAGTTCAGTAAAATTACTAAAAGTACTAAATGAAAATCTATTTGAAAATTAACTTGTGACATCTTCTAACAGGTCGCACTCACAAAGAGAGCTAGGCTACACTTAAAATAACAAAATCTTAAACATACGATAATGGAATCAACTGAAATTGTATGTATGATAATATATACTATAGTCAATAAGTTTATGCCTCACTAGTCGCATCTGCAATCTATTAAACTGGAACTATACGATCTGGCAGGGGCTACAACTATACTGTCTCTCGTATCTGTAGTGGCCCACTTACAATATGGACAGTAACCTAAATATGCAATGCTCTATACAATAAGAAAAGTGGTGCATGGCGGTATAGTATAGATTTTATGCTAAAGAGGATATTAGGATACCCTATAAAGAATAATACTTACAATTTATATTCTCCATAAAGGAATAAATTATTCTAAATTCACATTATTGAAATGTTGATATTTGCTGTATGCATCATACAAAATAGAACTTTGTAAGAAATAAATAATAGAATAATCCATAATTGCATAACTCTGAGGGAAAGCCCACTCCAGGGCTATACCAGGTAGAGTTTTGTATCATCCATATCTGTGATTTCTAGGTGATGATAGTTATAGAGCATATCCCATCATTGATATTTAAATTCATATCTAGCAGTAACCATCCTACCTCCAGAGCTAGGATGAAGAGGGTTACCTCCATTCTTTACCATCTGGACATAGTTTGAGTCTCATTCAAACGGAAATAAATTTGTAAACCAAAGTGTATCTGGACTAATGTCCTGGTGTTGTGCATTTTTATAAACACATGCCAGGTATATGAAGTTATGAAAAAACACTGGGACACACAGTGACAAATACTTGTAGACAACATCTGGTCTTAGTGAACATAAGCACATTACTTCTGCACAGTACTCTAAATTTGAGCATCTCCTTCCTTTATGAACCCAGTGGAACGTGTGATAGAGGACACTTATAACACAAAATACACAATAGAAAACCAGCCTCAAATGCTTTGTACAATTATTACCGTAGAAGAACACATTTACTCAAAGAATGGTGTAGAGGGCAATATAAAATTTATTTAATGGTATAATGAGAGGATTTCACAAGTAAATAATACAATTGCTAGTGTGCTTATCAAGACAGGGAAAGGTGGGAGAGTTGCCCGTCCTTGAGATTTTTCTCAGAACCTTAAATAGAAAAAAATAATTACTATAGATCATGTAAATAGTGACAGAAGGCAGAGAGAAAAGACGTACAAAGTGACAGAAACAGAAGGGTTACAACCACACTCAATAGTAAGCACATAAAGAATCCTATATAATACTATGATGAGTTCTTGAGTAAATAGTTAATTTACTGATAAACCATGCAAAATGAAAGCATTTCTAGTTTTCAAGGGGACCATACACTTTAGATAGTTTTCAAGGATCTACCACCCACCAATAGACATGCACCCTCCCTTTGGCCAAGTGTGCTTGTGTTCTTAGGGAGAGAGATGAGGTCTGAATCTGAAATGAACAGGCCTGTAGAAATCAGCTGCCTGTGTTTTCTTCCAAAATCTCTGGTTGGGATATCTCCAAATGTAATAGATGGACGGCTTTTGCTGCCAAATATCGAGTTTCCTATTCTAATAGTATGTTCACCTTATGAACTTTTCTCAATGACTAACACTGTCATATTGTGTCTAGACAGAATACTTTTTTATATGCGTTTTAAGGATGTAAGATACAATGTTTCTGTTATTTAATCATGGTTTGCTTAACCACGTCATGACCAGTCTGCTTTACCCCCATCATCACAAGAGCCCTAGTCTTTTATCAATGTAGCTGTTAGGCCTGGTTTTTGTACACTTTTGGACACTTGTCATAGTGTGTAATGGCATCATATTGGGATAGTTATACCATCATCAACAACTATTAATGCCTTATAGAAAGTATAACAAAAAAAGACTGTTAAACTCAATTTGTCGCAGCTTTGTTTCCTGAGTTCTTCTAAAATCTAGTTTCCTGACATAAGCATGGCTTCTTAGGGGTTGATGCTCAGAATCAATGTTTGTCAGTCCTAGCATTACTGCAGGTTGGCTGCTAAAGCAAACCTTCTCCCCCCATGAAAAGAATGGCAAAAAACCCCCAAAAGGTTTATCATTTGTGGCATTATTTTGTAAGCAAATATTAATTAATATATTCAAACTGTATATAATTTTTCTCCACTCTTCCTATATCTACTGATAGCATAGCACTGTACATACAACCTGACAGTTTCCTGTAAATAAGTTTCACATAAGCAAAGAAATGAAATGACATAAAGGATGCAGATCACAGGGGGTGAGTGAAGACTGTTGTAGATGTAGATATTGGAATACAAAACATAGATAAAATGATTTGGCTGTAAAAGAGGTAGATAGAATAACACGGTAGGGGCTTTCTACGTGTGATTCGGCAGTTAGTTGCTGATGCGTATTCTTCCAGTATAGTGGATGGTTACACGCACCAACTTATTGGTGAAATCAAGATTCCAAACAAGGTATTTGGGATTGACTAACTACCTACAGTATGAGACAAGAGCATATTGAGTATCATATGTTACATTATTTGAAGCTGCTTGGCCACAATGCAAAATCTGCAAAAACTGCACACTCTGTGAGAATGACACTTTGGAACCTACAGCAACACAACCTACCTTGAGTATATAGTTTCCTGGTTTTACTTCTGTTATATCAATCCATTGACAGTCAATGTCTGCATTGTATGTGTCATAACAGCCATTCTAGACCCTAAAGAAAGAGCAATTGTTACCTTACTGTCAATCTATCATTTATAAAATGAAAAGAAATTCTCTGGTAATCAGATATTCATATTCCCATAATACCCCTTTAATAGAACTTAGTTTCAACACCAGCCTATCCATGGTCAGGTAAGAAGCCATATTTTTCAAACCCTTTAGTTTTTGCGAACCACAACACACTATAATGTGGTGCTGTGGGGGATGCATGGAGAGAGAGCTCTCAGGCTTAGCGCTCTCCATACACAGCGACTGTCATTTGTAAAACACAGCTGACACAACCCCTGTAGCTTCTAGCACCTGTTAAGTCCATAAACCCAACGTCGCCCCTTTCCCCTTGTGACATCATCGCGGCACCGGTCTATCTTGTCTCATAGAGACTTGTAGGCCTGTCATGGATACTGATCTCTAAATCCTGTGGATGGCTATTAAAGATCAACAGTAAAATTAAGTTGTAGGGACACCTTACATAGTTCCATATATGCACTATACCAAAAATGTATTGGCCTCAGAATTTGGCAAATAATTTTTTTGTAACAAAAGATTTTAAGTTTTTTTAATTTCTACTAAACATAAGAAACCTTACAACCAATTTGGGTTTCCCTATGATCGCACCAACCCAAAGAATAAAGGGGAGGTGTCATTTGGAGCGCACAGTGAAAGCAGTAAAATCAGAGCCACAGAAAATGCAGCAAATATCTTGTAATTTTTTTCCAGCTTTTCAGAATATTGTATGGAATATAAATGGCGCACTAAAAATAACAATTTGTCCAGAGAAAACAAGCCTTCATGCATCTCTGCAAACTGAAAAATAAAAAAGTTATTGCTTTTGTAACGTCAGACAGAAATGAACGCCATGAGAGTAGGTGTAGGTGGATGGTAGGTGTCATTGACTATATTTTACATATGTGTCACATCATTATTTAACATTGTGCTTGCCTTTGTATCTG
Organism: Engystomops pustulosus; assembly: GCA_019512145.1. Lineage (NCBI taxonomy): Eukaryota > Metazoa > Chordata > Amphibia > Anura > Leptodactylidae > Engystomops > Engystomops pustulosus. The sequence continues at coordinate 6,303 of WNYA01000846.1, forward strand.
CCTTATATTAGTCTATTTTCTGTGATATTACTATATTTAGAACCTAGAAACGCATTACAGAGGGGACATGTATTGCTGGCTTTGCAACTGTTTTTCAGCAGCGCTTGCTGCGTCTGTGCGCCAGACTTATGAAGTGTCAGCACCACAATTTTGCTCCTTTTCTGACACAACTTTTTTTTGGTCACTCATTTTGGCGCAGCTTGGAAATCCCAACATTTTTCCTGCGCTTCTCTTCATTCCTGACCCTTTTTTTTGGTGCAATTTTTGGCACACAATTAGACAAGCTAAAGCTAGTCTACCAGTTCTATTCACTTCATGAATGTGTAGTCAGTATAGAGCGTTTTGGGTTGGCAATTCATTAAGCCCTTGCACCAAAACTAACTCCCACACAATAACGGACCCTGCAACCTATTAATGAATGCCCCCCCCCACCCCCATAGTGTCTCACCTGAGTATGAGAGGTGCATGCATATCTTTTGTAGGTTACCGAAGTCACATGTGGTATCCTCTAAACAGAAACTGGCCTTGTGTCCCTCTGCCACTTTCCGTCCTGTGGTGGCATCCAACAAATCATAATGACTGAATTCATCCATACTAGATAGTGTCTGGAAGGGAGAATTCAAGGTCAGTCTTCTTCTGTTAAACTAATTAACGTTATGTTATATTATGACTGAAGAAGGAGAGTCAGCTCTCCCAATACTTCTCATAAGTAAGTCATGTAGAACACTTGTCTTTTAGTTACCCTTGTATTACAGGTGGTCCCCTACGAGAACACTCGACTTACATCGACCCCTTGTTCACGGACCACTGGATATTGGTAATTTATTGTACTTTATGTCCTGGCTACAAAAACAGCTGTAACAGTTATCAAGAGGTGTCTGTAATGAAGCTTTAGTGTTAATATTGATTCTTATGACATCCCATTTTTTAAAATCCAATTGTCACAGAGACCAAAAAATTCTGTCTGGGATACCATGATAAATTACAGTTCCGACTTACATACAAATTCAACTTAAGAACAAACCTACAGACCCTATCTTGTATGTAACCCGGGACGCCTGTATTCCTCTAATATTCCATCTAGAAATGTATGAAGACAGTCACAACTGTGAGTCACATTTCCTACCTCAGTAGAGTGTACCTCACAGAGAGGGACAGACCACATGATGTGACAGGGACGTATTGTGTACAGACCCCTAACTGTCACTGTATTCATGCCTTTCTATATGAATGACATCAATTCTACATAAGCCCATTTTAAGTAAAGGTGTTCCTGCAGTCAGTGAATGGAGGATAGTTATTATAAAACCCGTACTCTTAACTCTAATACATATACTGAAAATCACTCAATTATAAAAGACTTACCTACAACTGCATTGTTCAAAGATGTCTTATAAATACACAACAAACTCAAATAATTTTCAAAGATTAATGAAATAATATTCTTTTTATAATTTAATAACTCCAATCACAAAGAGTAGCCATAATTAGCATCGCCTACCCAGTTTTCTATGGGACTTTAAAGGGAACCTGTCATCAGAAATTGGCCTAAACAACCACTACCAGTATGTGTTAAAGTATCTGAGTAGCTTCAGATGATGTTTCTTTCATGGCCTGATGCAGTGGCATCATCCAGAAAATCAACTTTGAAGTGAGATGTAAATTGTTTTATGAAGTCAGGAGGCTGAGATTTTAACACTGAAGTCAAGCTCTCCATGCCTTGGAACACCCCCTTCACTTGTAATGATGGTCTGCACCCAGGGACATCAATGATCAGATCTCCTAATGTCAATTGCATGGGAGGAAGTGTTCAGAGAAAATGAGAATTTGACGTCAGTGTTAAACTCTCCTCCTCCCTGACTTTATCTAACTTACATCCTATTTCGAAGTTGATTTTCTGGATGAAGCCACCAAGCTGGGCCATGAAAGAAACATCATCTAGAAGCTGTTCACTGCAAATTGAACAGGCCATTTATGATGACAGGTTCCCTTTAAAGATGCTTCTAGTCCCTTGAGAGTCATTCCCCTTACTGAGCTCTAATCCCTACTTCAGCAATGGCATTTCATATGACTGTTACACCCTGTTTGATATTTTAAACAATATTGATCTCTTGCTTAAAAATTTCAAGCAGCTGGATAACCTATAATTCCCGATACATATGGCACATGAACAGCTATGGTTCCTATCCAACCACTGGTTTAATGTTTCATTTACACTGTGATATTTTTCATTAATGTAACATACTGCATATTACTTAATCATTTTTTTCTGGTCTTTAGATCATTTAATATCATTGATTACCGGTAATTTTTGTCCTATAGTTAAACCAGGATATAATCTGCTGACTGTGAGGCTATCCTCACACCTGGGTCGGAGGTTCTATTAGGATGCATACAAAACTTTTATTATAGAAAAATAAAGGTGACCATAATGGACAACGACCAGTTATAGTCAATGAAGTTCTCTCGAGATCCATTGTTGTCCATGTTTTGACATCTTTGTCTTGTACATTCATTGGGAGAGATCAATCATTTCTTCTCCCTTTGCTGGCAGAAAGGACATAATCTCCCCATCACCAGAAGTTTGCACATTTTCCTCCCATTTTCGGCATATAAGGGCAGGGGCTAGCAGTGCGTGAGCACTGGGAAAGCTGTAACTGTGTTTGTAAGCGCAATACAAGCACCATATGTGACCCCCAGAACTACCAATCTATGAGTACTCATCATGCAAGCTGTGCCACTCCCAGGCTGGGGAGGGTCGTGTAGGCAAGAAATCTGCGTTCCTTGGTTCTTCACTCTTTGTGGGAAGCGAAGCCGACTCTAACATCATAATCTGAAGCATCTGCTGCATACGCAAGCTAAGAAGAGAGGACAACATAATAGGAGTTTTGAACAGCAAAAATGATTATAATCTACAAGTTTTTATTTACTTTTTAAATTTGCTGTTTACCTAAATGAGCGCAACTTGTTGAAGACTATGCACAACTATGCATATTCAATTAACTGGAAGCTGATCTGCAATACCTCATGTGACACTGCACAGAACAAGCAGGTCCGGGACTTCTCTGAAAAGCCTAACTGTCAATGGCATCGATAGCTTCACAACGATAATAATCCAGTCTCATATTTGACAGCAAAACTTAGATCACACAACCAGAAAGTTCTACCAAAACATCAAGGTGGTTGATGATGGATTGTATATTTAATACATTTTTTAAAAACTTTTGCCTAAGTTTATACAATTTTACTATCAACCTTTGTTTCTACATAGTTGCCACGCCTCTCATTTCCCCTTTTTGAGTGTGTTTAAAAGTGATTAAGCACTTGTGCCAGGGAATTATTCATTTTGGCTTGGTAATCCTCCCCCAATATTCCCACCTAAATGGTTGCCCAGAGTCAAAGAAAGTGGATGATCTCTTCCACAACAGCACCACACCTACCCATGGTTTGTGCGATCAAGTTTTGGATGGAGTTTGTGATGAATACCAACACGCTCCTAGTCAGAGCAGGAAGCGTTTTTTGAAGAAAGCACCAGTTTAACACCCTTTAGTTCAGTGTACAGTATTGCCATTGATCCACCATAGATGTTAATAGTGTCTACACAAGAGCACTACTTTCAATATGTTTATATCTTAGCACACCTATACCATAACTTTCCAATTAAACGTTTGTATTCGTTTCAGTGAGCTAAGCATGTAAAAATTCGGTCCCTTGGCAAGTGAGAGCAAAAAGCATTTGGATTGTATTTAGACCTAAAAGAATGTGGTGTAACTCTCCTTATCTGTATTGAATTTTTTTAGAAACCCAACTTTTGTGAGCTGCCTCAGCCATGTAGTCTGAAATGACACCAATATTCCCATAGGCTTTTTTATATTTCTCCTAGCATTTTCTAGTCCATTTCCTTACCTAAAGGAAAATGTACTAAGCAATATGTTTAATGCAAGCAAATGCTAAACAAAAGTCCATATCCTAGTAAACAATATGTGTTCAACCCCCTATGCATTACGTGTAGATAGTTTTTTCATGAGTTTAGACACATATTTCACTAATTGCAATATGATATCCACGTGAAATCCACTGGACAGAGACTTGACTGCAATTTTTTGTCACAAACATGAGCATAACTTTGTTAAACTTTATGTACATTTCTGTACAGTTTAATTACAATTGCATGTCAACTGTATCACAGACTTAAGAGGCCCGTCAGGCAAATTAACCCCCAATCTAAATATATTTCATAAACTGCCATTAGCATTGCCTCTATCTCCTTCATTGTCCCTCTACATGCCTTTAACTTAAGCATGTGGTCCTAAAGCTGTATGCAAATGATGTGAGATGTCCAATGAGTCTTACATATTAATCTGTCCAGGTTTATTCATGGATGGGAGGCACAGCCACACCCCCCATTGCTTGACTGACATCCTGTATAATTGTGTGATGTGTAATGGCTCCTCCTATGTGCTTCCAGTCCTGGCGGCATGCCCCCTGCAGCCTGTTTGTGTAGAGATTACTCCTATACCATGACTGACAGCCTGTAAATGGTGGTGACGTTAATGGTGTTATGGCTCCTCCATGTGCTTCCTGGTTCTGGCGCCCCCCTGCATAGGAGAGATACAACAGCTCCGGCACCATGTTATAGCAGACATTTCAGTACTTGTGTAGCTGATGTCTGTGTCTCACACATGTGTATTAGGAGGAGAACATGTCAGCAGATAAGCACAGACACTATCATGCATTACTATGACAGGTGTCCTTAACTTGTGCAGGGGAGGCCACATCCCCAGCATCATAGTCTCCTCCTGAAAGACTATGTCTTGTAAAAAATAGGGACTAGAATCACATAGTTGTAGGTCATTCACAATATTCAGTATGAACAAATATGTCCAACACTGGTACACTACTTCTATTTCACAGAACATGCACATGTGACCGGCTAAGCATTGTGGATTTTTATTATGCAAATCTGGACAAAAATCTTGAATGCATCCAATCGAACATCCTAAAAAATACTGATTTTAGGGTACAATTATGAGCCATTTTTTTTTACTAAAATCACCGTTTACTCCATAGTTCAGCCAATACTAAATGTAACTATGAATATTTTACAGTTTATTTACAGATATTCTGCATAAAAACATTACTTTGTAGATATCACATGGTTTTCTTATAGTATTACTGAATTAGAGCTGATGTGCCTAGTCTAGGGCTACAGTCCACACTTTGCGCTTTAGAGCTAAAATCTTAAAACAAGGTTATTTGTCATCGTGAGAGTTACTCTTTAGGCAACACGCACAATCGGTGCTGGGGGAGGAGGAGGCATTGAGCGCTGCTCACCCTGCCCCTCTCCATAGCGATGTATGGTGCATGTGCGCCGTGCTATGGGGAAAATAGGACATGTCCATCTTTCTCCCAGCTACGGAATGGTACGGTGCAGTACGCCCCTTGCCATCTATGGGGGACGTATATACAGTACATTTCCCCATACGGCAGTGTGATGTAACCTTACAGTTGGAATGGTGCATTGATATGTAAAGGGTATTCATGTCATTGCGCCTTATATTGAACCTAGACATTTTGCAGGCATTTATTGATGGTGCGCCTTAACTCTCATTCAGCAAATATTTATTCCTACAAACCCATACAAAGTCTGCTCTCTTTAGAGAAAACTGAGTAGGCTGCTGCCAGCCACCACTTGCTAATCTACTACTGAGAGCAAAAAATCGAGCTCGTGAAAATCCAACACACTTAGCCAACATTCATCTGATAATATGGTTACCTTAAAAGTGTTTATCTTAATAAACACATTATAAAAGTTTTGAATATGATGGCTCTGGCAGCTGAGGCCATCGTTAATTGAGAATGGAGGTGGGTGCAGTTTGCTACAAAATGTCATGGAATTAACATTTGAGGAACAATTCCTAAACAATCTTTATATCAGCTACCAAGGTCTTGACAGTTCTACATATGAAACACTAAGTGGCTGATCATACTATATAACACATATCACTACAGAATACTTGACTAACTTGTCCACCTGAGACCTTTAACACACTGCGACCAATTGTACTATGAAAATCAGAATGCTGATGGACTTTACGCATTGTAGATTATAAGTGCAGCTACCCCTAAGCCAACATTTTTACCATCCCCACTATAAAATGTCCCGACAAAACGCTCAATGGGTCATGCAACTGAAAATAGGATATATTGTAAGGAAACTGCAACTTGTTAAATGTTCACAGATGATCTTTAAAATGGAATTTACGGTATATGTGTTACCGGCATATAATAGAATGAATGCTACAAAAAGGGGTTTTTACTATTCCTGGTCAATCCCTTTATCCCTATATAATTCCAATACCATTTTTGTTCCCAAAGTCGTTTTCCTTAGGGAACACTGACCTTACAGATCAACATGTAAGGATTTTGGCAACAGGCATTTATCACACAAATAAAGAGTAAATACCATTTAGTACTACAGCGGTCATGGCCATTGCAACATGAAGTCCTTACAGTGCAAAGGGCATGTCCTCTCTTATCTGTATTTTCTACAGCATTTGCATCACTTTTCTAGATTTTGCTAAAAGTTCAAGGTAATGACTGTACCAAAATGTGTATTATGAAATGATGATCTGATGCTTGAAGTAAAGTTCTCTACTTTTTCATGTTAAATCTGACTCTTTATCACACACTTTCTACAACATGCACATTGCTGTGGATAGTAAGCTGCAGGTGTTATGGGAACAGTAGTTGCTTTCCAATGCCCCTGCTGTCTCTTTTTACCCAGCTCCACATTATTGTATTGACAACAACGCTGCAACAATCAACGGCTGAATTGGAGATCTTTCACACCACTGAGGTCACCATTGTTCAGTAAAATAAGCCTACTAGAACTTTACAGGGGTCCACTTAAATAATGGATTGTTTTTAGCCGCTCCAGCTCATCCACCACTCAATTACCATCAACTCTTATGGCGCCACAGAAAAATGCAGGGAAAGGTTCAGCCAATGGACCAATACGATTGGTAATAGAGCAGACAAAAGTGGGGAGCAGTTAGACTCCATTGTATTTTTTTACAGGCAAGGAAACCCCTTAAATATGGCTGGAGAACACCTATGGCCCATTCCTGTAGATACTTTGTCGGAGAACTTACTAAGCAATAACCTAGTATATCCATCTACTAAGTCTGTGGGGGACATTTATCATGCATTGTACACTAGATCTCTAGCATACAAGACATAAGAAAATTCTTAGGGATCAACCCCCACCCCACTGCCATCTCACATGCCAGTGGGATTACAGGGTATGGAGCAGGGCTGGACAGGGACTCCCCAGCCCAGCTCATGAGTAACATAATTCTATGCAAGACCTGCCAGTCCCCTTAAGGTATACAGCGCCGGCAGAGTTATGCGAGAATGTACATTAACATTACCACCTCTTGCCACAAATTACAACAGAATTCTGTTATAAACAGATTGATATCATTGTATCTCTATAATTTTAGAAATCAGCACAAGCTCTTTTTTACTATAATCTTTTCTATGGATGTGTTGCTGGGGGGGAGGGGTGACTAATTAGATTGTGGCTATCATTAAACGGCACACAAGAACAATTGTTACAGACGAACGGCTTCCTGCTAGTTTCCTTAGTTTTTTGTAATACAAGTCTTTTTCTAAGAACCACAACCACTTCATGTTATATAGGAAAGATATATGTATTGTTGTGGGCAAACCAGAGAGGCATTGTTCTTCTGGCTGCCACAGCGAAGGGAGTATAGATGAGTCTGTTGGACATAGGTCGCAGCCTGAATATAGTTTGGATCCGGAACCAAATCAGGAAGCCCTAGAACAAAAATAAATTTCCAAGTGTCATTATCAAAGGAAATGAAGCACTTGAGGGTCAGAACATACCAGATCATATGGTATCTCACTTTTTTCATCACACTGTTTCAGCTAAAATCTGGGATTATGGCAATAAATGTTCAATACCCTACGGTGCTGCCACAGGGATATGGTGTATTAAACAGTTCCCCTAAAAATGCGATGTGTTTAAACCAACCTCCGCTTTTAAATGGCCCTTATGCAGAAATGTCAATGAGACATCTATTTCCCTGGGTTTAATAAACACCCTTCATAACCAAGGCCTACTTATACATTATGTCCTTCTTGACAGATTTGTCTAGTACTGGGCTAATAGAGTTAGTTGAACCACCTCTAACCACTCTGCGCACCACGAAAAACACTCCCAACTTGGCTCTTCCTTGTTGCCCATTCTGTGTTTCGCCTCCATTGCAGAGCCTAGCCAACACGGCTTGTGGCGGGAAATATCAGGTCTTTGTGCCCATAGAAGGCCTCCCCTGACTTCCATCCACCATATGGGGGTTGTCTTCATCACCACCTCCAACTGGTACAGATGATTGTACTGGGATCCTTTCTAACAGGATAATCACTTCCCTCAAAAAGACTGTGGGCAAAGCGCCTGTCAAGTCCATCCTGTGGTGCAGCTGGATTGCTGGAGCTGGAGCTGTCTGTCGGGGGGCAAAACAGGGGGAGCAAAATATGGTGGTTGTGCAAAAGGTGGAGAAGGCTCCTCATAGAATCTTCATACCTCCCACCACAAGGAGGGTGTGCGCATAGCCCACCTCCACCTCTTGAATAGCCATAGCTTTTTCATATGTCCTGAGGGGTAAAATTCAGGTTTGAGGTACAAAGTGAGCTGCGGTCTTGGCCAAAGGATTGCCTACAGAATTCTGGGAGATGATTGGCGGACTCTACTACTACTGCTTCCCTGCAAACACCAGCCCCTGCGGAAGGAATAAGCGACTTGAGCTGGCTGTTTCACACCACCCCCTTGCCAATTATCTGGCACTTGTCCAAAACCCACATGGGTGTCGTGTATTGCCCCTGCATGTTTGGGATCAGTGCGTGGGTTAATGTGGTGCCTGTCGGCAGGAGATCCAGCCACTATTTCGATCCCTCCATCCAGAACAACTTATTTCCTCCTGTGCCTTCTCCGGCAGCTTGGTATTCGACCCTGAATCAGCAGCCGATAGCGTTTCCAACTTCTTCCCATGATCATTTGTCCCCAGCCTGCCCCCATCTTGACCCATGCACAAGGACGACCTGACACGAATATACAATAGTTGAGCTACGCAAAGCCATGTTAGTGTCTCTCTTGCAGTGATAGACTGAGGATGTGATTAGTATGGTCCAAGCCAGACAGGGTGAAATGAGAACAAGTTTTTCGTCAACGTTCACATATACACCATGTTGGAAACGCCACACCACCCGGTCCAGTTAGTTTCTGGCTGGGAAAGACGTGAATTGAAAAAAAATGTTCTAAAAAAATCTGAGAATCAATGAGAAATAAAGCAAAGAAATTAGTGATTGCTAAGTTGCCTGGAGCAGTTCTTGTCATGCAGACTAGTTGACTGATCAGCAGGTCAGCAAAAGGATGGTGCAGTCAGGGGAAACTGTGCAGGTCCCAGCAATGCCGCTGGCCAAGCTCTCAGCATAGAGGGGTTTAATAGTCACACTTCTTTGTTCTTCCAGTTCGTTGAATAGTTCATGTCTGTTTCTGCATGACCTTGCGATCCTTGCTGCCCTGCCAGGTCCCCTCCTGGTCTTCTCCTCTTTCATCTGTCTCCTCCTGTCCGTCATTCCCCATCCATTTCCCTCTGTCCATTCTCCTATCCATCTTTCCTGTTATCCGCATTATAATATCCCCAATACCTCTCCCTCCTCACTTTCCCCTCTCTCTCGGTCCCCCTCCTTTTCCTCTTCCTCGCTACTGCAACTATGCCTCACCATCCATGCCGTAACTTTCCCCTCATCCATAACTGTGAAGTGGAGCTCCTCCCCTATTATCCCCGAACTTTACTTACTGGCCACATGTCAGACTACAATGGAGAGTTTAAAGGAACGGTGCTTTGTTTGTCCTTTGGCCAGATATAGCTAGTTTCTCTTTTTTGATGGTTTGTATTAAATTCTTCCACCCATTCCATTCCCCTGACTTTACAGAGTTCTAGTCCAACTGGTCCCTGAGAGCTGACGGAGAGAGTGTGCCGACTACCTGCTTGTAGCCCCAATCAAATCTCATGCTGGTTCGAGGTTCCTGTATATTTTTCGGGAGCGATTGGACGCCTGACCCTTTTCACCTAATTCCAGTCTCCCTCACTATACACAGAACGGGTCCAAGTTTTAGAGATCCAAAGAAGAAGAGTGGAAAGGCTACCTCCTGTAACCATTACATTCCTCCTCCCTCTCAGTGAATTGCTCACAGTGTAGGAGGAGAATGTGCAGCTCAGCTTCTAGTGACATGAATTAGTCTCATTGTAGAGACTGAGGAAGCAAGTGTGCATGCCTACCTACTAACTTACCATGTGACACCCATTATCATGAGAATGTACGCTCAAATTTTACAAATGGTCTTCTGAGAGACAAGAGTCTAGTTGCTGAAGTTCTGATTAGGGTTGGACAGTTTTGGTGTAAACTGAACGCGGCTGTTAATAACAATCAGATACCTTACAATCGAAATATATGATGTCATGGTCATCATTTTGACACACCATCTGTTCTGTCCTCTGCCAGAAAATTCAGCTGCTTAGGTTTCCGTTCTGCAGTGTAATTTTGGTACAGCACCATCTACTGGTGTTTAGTGCATTTCCAGCTTGTATGTTTTTTTCAAATGAGACTATGGGAAATCCTCTAAGCTTTTGGAAATGTTCCTGAGCATTTTGTGGTATTTCGTAGTACTGGTACTAACAGCAAGCCATCTTTCCACGTGTCTGGTTCAGTGGTGAGGTTGCCACTTCATATGACTTGTTTGTACCGCAATTTCGTTACAACATCCTGTTCCAGCATAGTTGGTGAGCAAATTATCTATGTATTGCTGACCCGTCGGTAGCTTTAGTATGAGTGATGTATTATACCCTCTGTTGTTGTAAGACAGAATTTTGTATACCACTGTTATTCATCCTATGTTTCACTCTTTTCCTCCTGTCTACCATCAATGGAGAGAAGATTACAGTTTTTCTACGTCTTCTTAAAGGACACCTGTCACCTGACCTGTCACAGACTGTCCTTAAGTCTGTGTCCACTGTCTGTCACCTCACCTTTGGCGCAGCTCACAAGGATCCAGTCCCAGCCTTTATCTAGTTATTTCATAATTAATCATGTAAATCCATCTCATTCTTATCAAGTAAAGGAGGCTGGTCACATGGTCCGAGGCAGTTATGTCACCCCTGTTTACCCTCCCCTCTCCGCCCTACCTGCTCATGTCTGTGTGTAATGTATAGTAAAGCTTGCTAGTGTGTGTGCTGCATCGGCTGACATGCTGCATCCTCCTAATATATCAGGTGAGAGACACTGACAATCAGCTACACATGATCTGACATGTTGCTGCTGTAACATGGCTGCCTGGAGCTGCTGTTTCTCTCCGACACACACACACCTCGCACACAGGCTGCAGTGGGTTTGGCCACCAGCACACCAGTAAGCGACATCATTATACAGCTCCCTCTTATACGGCTGTCAGTCAAGCACTGGGGCGTGGGCTGTGCCTCCCCTCATGAATAGAGTGGACAGCTTCATATGCTATGCTTCATTGGACATTTCACTCACAGGTCATTTGCATACAGCTTTAGGACCTCATTGCTTAGGTTTCCAGGCATGTAAGAGGGACAAATGAGGGATGAGCAATTCTCTCTACTGGCTATTTATGATAAGAATTTCGTTTAGGGTGTTATTTTTGCATTACGGGTTCTCTTTAAGAGGACCATGGATGTTTACGCTCATGTCAGATTACACCACTGTGCTAACGTGTAGGGACAGTATAACCATCACCAACAGACTAAAAGATACATTAGAAAAATGGTGTTGGATGCTCTCAGCTTCAATGAAAGGACACATCAGCTTATGCTATCAGATTTTCATGACTGTATGGTGAAGGATCAAAAGAAGTAAAGCTGGCACTCACCGATTAAAAATCCAAAACTTTATTCCAACACGGTTAAAACAACATCGTTGCAGGAGGGAAGTAAAAAGCTGCAGGAGCCCACAGAAGGCGACGGTCCGTTTCGCGCTTCAGAAGCGCTTAATCATGCCCTTCTGCAACGATGTTGTTTTAACCGTGTTGAAATAAAGTTTTGGATTTTTAATCGGTGAGTGCCAGCTTTTACTTCTTTCTTCTCATCCAATGTCACAATGTCACATGCCTGAGCACTTTAGTCTGAAGTTGTGACCATTGTTACAAATTTCCTATAGTTGTGGATCTCATACTTTATATCATTATGGTTTAGCTGTTCAGCATCTACGACTTGCTGGTTAGCAATGTTAATTGCACAGCCTTGTATACCCTGTTCCAAAGTCTATAGACTTTATGAATTTCTGCTAATGTATAGAAGCCAGATACTCTAAGACAATTCCAAAGTCAATCAATGCTCTGACCAGTCAGAACTGCTTTTGGTATCACAAGTCACATTATCACATCATTTTATTAAGTACAGGCAGTCCCGGGTTACATAACAAGACGGGTCTGTAGGTTTGTTCTTAAGTTGAATTTGTATGTAATCAGAACTGTATATTTTATCGTAATCCCCAGCCAACTTTTTTGGTCTCTGTGACAATTGGATTTAAAAAATGTTGGGTTGTCATAAGAATCAATATTAACAATAAAGCTTCATCAGACACATTTGATAACTGTTACAGCTGATCATTGTAGCCTAGGACTAAAGTACAATAAATTACCAATTCAGAGTCCGTTTGTAACTAGGGGTCGTATGTAAGTTAAGTGTTCTTAAGTAGGGGACCGCCTGTAGTGTATATAGTGTCATTTTAAGAACATGTTCAGAAGTCAAGATCATATAATTGTGTATTTTTATCCAAGCTGACACCTGACTCTGATTTCTTACTTTGTGAATTAAACTAGTCTCAAAAATACATTATCCCATATCCTAGTATGGAAGATTACATAAGTATAAACAGATCCAATTGTCACAACTTGCAAAAAAGAAGAACAGATGGAGGGCACTACACTTTGGCGACCTTTAAACCCACTAATAGCAATAATACACTTTGCGCAAAACTTCATTGGGGTGCCAACTTGTTGGGTGATGGGGCGGTGCTCTAACTTAAAATGTCAATGGAGTGCAGGTAAACACTCAAATGAGAAGAAAGAAGAAAGCTGCACTCACGATTAAAAATCCAAAACTTTATTCCAACACGGTTAAAACAACATCGTTCAGGAGGGAAGTAAAAGCTGCAGGAGCCCACAGAAGGCGACGGTCCGTTTCGCGCTTCAGAAGCGCTTAATCATGCCCTTCTGCAACGATGTTGTTTTAACCGTGTTGAAATAAAGTTTTGGATTTTTAATCGGTGAGTGCCAGTTTTACTTCTTTCTCTTATCCAAGTTCACAAATGTCACATGCCTGAGCACTTTAGTCTGAGTTGTGACCATTGTTACAACTTTCCTATAGTTGTGGATCTCATACTTTATACAGTAGGTTTGCTGTTGTTCAGCATCTACGACTTGCGGTTACGCATGTTTATATTGCACAGCCTGTGTATACCCTGTTTCCAAAGTCTATAGACTATATGAATTTTCTGCTAATGTATAGAAGCCAGATTTCTAAGACATTTTCCAAAGTCTCAATGCTCTGACCAGTCAGAACTGCTTTTGGTATCACAAGTCACATTATCACATCATTTTAGTTAAGTACAGTAGTGTATATAGTGTCATTTTTGAACATGTTCAAGATCAAAGATCATATAATTGTGATTTTATATCCAGACTGACACGACACTCTGATTTCTTACTCTGTAATGTTTGTGACTGATTATATGTACTTGTGTCCAAATTTTAATGTCCTTCATCATTAGGGCTCATATACAACAACATATGGGGTACCGCACTATTTGCGGCGACATGTTGGTCCCCATTGATGTCTTTGGCGCCTGGTAACTGGGAAGTAGCACACGTCACACTGCACGTGACCGTGCATACGAAATATAGGATTGTATAGGACAGGGAGGGGTGAGCGCACTTATCCCTCCTTCTCTCCAGTGTGCAGCTGTGTGATCGCTGGGGCTTGGCCAGTGCAAACATACATTGTGTGTATGTACCCTTAATAATTTCCTACAACAGACAATGTAATATAATGTAGAATACTTACATCTAATGTTCACACTGGCTAAAGATATCAAGTCATAAAATAACATATCTTGCACTCATCCTATTTTCAGCTCACCTGGTCAGATCTTACCTCAATAAGGACCAACTTCCAGGTACAGAAATATAAGCTTGAACAATTGAGTAAATCCCCTGCTCTTTACTATGCATCACACAGCTAAATCTTCAATATATATTCCATGTATATATTTAACATGTGTGTCAATTAATATTAGATGTAAAACCAATCCGCTGCTTGTGATGCTGCCAGCCAACAATCCTGTATTAAATAACCAGATCACACGGTTTGGGTGTGTTTGTACTTTGGAAAATCATCCTCTCAGCAAGGCTGCATTTGATAAGTTCAGTAAAATTACTAAAGTACTAAATGAAAATCTATTTGAAAATTAACTTGTGACATCTTCTAACAGGTCGCACTCACAAAGAGAGCTAGGCTACACTTAAAATAACAAATCTTAAACATACGATAATGGAATCAACTGAAATTGTATGTATGATAATATATACTATAGTCAATAAGTTTATGCCTCACTAGTCGCATCTGCAATCTATTAAACTGGAACTATACGATCTGGCAGGGGCTACAACTATACTGTCTCTCGTATCTGTAGTGGCCCACTTACAATATGGACAGTAACCTAAATATGCAATGCTCTATACAATAAGAAAAGTGGTGCATGGCGGTATAGTATAGATTTTATGCTAAAGAGGATATTAGGATACCCTATAAAGAATAATACTTACAATTTATATTCTCCATAAAGGAATAAATTATTCTAAATTCACATTATTGAAATGTTGATATTTGCTGTATGCTCATACAAAATAGAACTTTGTAAGAAATAAATAATAGAATAATCCATAATTGCATAACTCTGAGGGAAAGCCCACTCCAGGGCTATACCAGGTAGAGTTTTGTATCATCCATATCTGTGATTTCTAGGTGATGATAGTTATAGAGCATATCCCATCATTGATATTTAAATTCATATCTAGCAGTAACCATCCTACCTCCAGAGCTAGGATGAAGAGGGTTACCTCCATTCTTTACCATCTGGACATAGTTTGAGTCTCATTCAAACGGAAATAAATTTGTAAACCAAAGTGTATCTGGACTAATGTCCTGGTGTTGTGCATTTTTATAAACACATGCCAGGTATATGAAGTTATGAAAAAACACTGGGACACACAGTGACAAATACTTGTAGACAACATCTGGTCTTAGTGAACATAAGCACATTACTTCTGCACAGTACTCTAAATTTGAGCATCTCCTTCCTTTATGAACCCAGTGGAACGTGTGATAGAGGACACTTATAACACAAAATACACAATAGAAAACCAGCCTCAAATGCTTTGTACAATTATTACCGTAGAAGAACACATTTACTCAAAGAATGGTGTAGAGGGCAATATAAAATTTATTTAATGGTATAATGAGAGGATTTCACAAGTAAATAATACAATTGCTAGTGTGCTTATCAAGACAGGGAAAGGTGGGAGAGTTGCCCGTCCTTGAGATTTTTCTCAGAACCTTAAATAGAAAAAAATAATTACTATAGATCATGTAAATAGTGACAGAAGGCAGAGAGAAAAGACGTACAAAGTGACAGAAACAGAAGGGTTCAACCACACTCAATAGTAAGCACATAAAGAATCCTATATAATACTATGATGAGTTCTTGAGTAAATAGTTAATTTACTGATAAACCATGCAAAATGAAAGCATTTCTAGTTTTCAAGGGGACCATACACTTTAGATAGTTTTCAAGGATCTACCACCCACCAATAGACATGCACCCTCCCTTTGGCCAAGTGTGCTTGTGTTCTTAGGGAGAGAGATGAGGTCTGAATCTGAAATGAACAGGCCTGTAGAAATCAGCTGCCTGTGTTTTCTTCCAAAATCTCTGGTTGGGATATCTCCAAATGTAATAGATGGACGGCTTTTGCTGCCAAATATCGAGTTTCCTATTCTAATAGTATGTTCACCTTATGAACTTTTCTCAATGACTAACACTGTCATATTGTGTCTAGACAGAATACTTTTTTATATGCGTTTTAAGGATGTAAGATACAATGTTTCTGTTATTTAATCATGGTTTGCTTAACCACGTCATGACCAGTCTGCTTTACCCCCATCATCACAAGAGCCCTAGTCTTTTATCAATGTAGCTGTTAGGCCTGGTTTTTGTACACTTTTGGACACTTGTCATAGTGTGTAATGGCATCATATTGGGATAGTTATACCATCATCAACAACTATTAATGCCTTATAGAAAGTATAACAAAAAAAGACTGTTAAACTCAATTTGTCGCAGCTTTGTTTCCTGAGATTCTTCTAAAATCTAGTTTCTGACATAAGCATGGCTTCTTAGGGGTTGATGCTCAGAATCAATGTTTGTCAGTCCTAGCATTACTGCAGGTTGGCTGCTAAAGCAAACCTTCTCCCCCCATGAAAAGAATGGCAAAAAACCCCCAAAAGGTTTATCATTTGTGGCATTATTTTGTAAGCAAATATTAATTAATATATTCAAAACTGTATATAATTTTTCTCCACTCTTCCTATATCTACTGATAGCAATAGCACTGTACATACAACCTGACAGTTTCCTGTAAATAAGTTTCACATAAGCAAAGAAATGAAATGACATAAAGGATGCAGATCACAGGGGGTGAGTGAAGACTGTTGTAGATGTAGATATTGGAATACAAAGACATAGATAAAATGATTTGGCTGTAAAAGAGGTAGATAGAATAACACGGTAGGGGCTTTCTACGTGTGATTCGGCAGTTAGTTGCTGATGCGTATTCTTCCAGTATAGTGGATGGTTACACGCACCAACTTATTGGTGAAATCAAGATTCCAAACAAGGTATTTGGGATTGACTAACTACCTACAGTATGAGACAAGAGCATATTGAGTATCATATGTTACATTATTTGAAGCTGCTTGGCCACAATGCAAAATCTGCAAAAACTGCACACTCTGTGAGAATGACACTTTGGAACCTACAGCAACACAACCTACCTTGAGTATATAGTTTCCTGGTTTTACTTCTGTTATATCAATCCATTGACAGTCAATGTCTGCATTGTATGTGTCATAACAGCCATTCTAGACCCTAAAGAAAGAGCAATTGTTACCTTACTGTCAATCTATCATTTATAAAATGAAAAGAAATTCTCTGGTAATCAGATATTCATATTCCCATAATACCCCTTTAATAGAACTTAGTTTCAACACCAGCCTATCCATGGTCAGGTAAGAAGCCATATTTTTCAAACCCTTTAGTTTTTGCGAACCACAACACACTATAATGTGGTGCTGTGGGGGATGCATGGAGAGAGAGCTCTCAGGCTTAGCGCTCTCCATACACAGCGACTGTCATTTGTAAAACACAGCTGACACAACCCCTGTAGCTTCTAGCACCTGTTAAGTCCATAAACCCAACGTCGCCCCTTTCCCCTTGTGACATCATCGCGGCACCGGTCTATCTTGTCTCATAGAGACTTGTAGGCCTGTCATGGATACTGATCTCTAAATCCTGTGGATGGCTATTAAAGATCAACAGTAAAATTAAGTTGTAGGGACACCTTACATAGTTCCATATATGCACTATACCAAAAATGTATTGGCCTCAGAATTTGGCAAATAATTTTTTTGTAACAAAAGATTTTAAGTTTTTTTAATTTCTACTAAACATAAGAAACCTTACAACCAATTTGGGTTTCCCTATGATCGCACCAACCCAAAGAATAAAGGGGAGGTGTCATTTGGAGCGCACAGTGAAAGCAGTAAAATCAGAGCCACAGAAAATGCAGCAAATATCTTGTAATTTTTTTCCAGCTTTTCAGAATATTGTATGGAATATAAATGGCGCACTAAAAATAACAATTTGTCCAGAGAAAACAAGCCTTCATGCATCTCTGCAAACTGAAAAATAAAAAAGTTATTGCTTTTGTAACGTCAGACGAAATGAACGCCAGAGAGTAGGTGTAGGTGGATGGTAGGTGTCATTGACTATATTTTACATATGTGTCACATCATTATTTAACATTGTGCTTGCCTTTGTATCTGCCTTATATTAGTCTTATTTTCTGTGATATTACTATATTTAGAACCTAGAAACGCATTACAGAGGGGACATGTATTGCTGGCTTTGCAACTGTTTTTCAGCAGCGCTTTGCTGCGTCTGTGCGCCAGACTTATGAAGTGTCAGCACCACAATTTTGCTCCTTTTCTGACACAACTTTTTTTTGGTCACTCATTTTGGCGCAGCTTGGAAATCCCAACATTTTTCCTGCGCTTCTCTTCATTCCTGACCCTTTTTTTTGGTGCAATTTTTGGCACACAATTAGACAAGCTAAAGCTAGTCTACCAGTTCTATTCACTTCATGAATGTGTAGTCAGTATAGAGCGTTTTGGGTTGGCAATTCATTAAGCCCTTGCACCAAAACTAACTCCCACACAATAACGGACCCTGCAACCTATTAATGAATGCCCCCCCCCACCCCCATAGTGTCTCACCTGAGTATGAGAGGTGCATGCATATCTTTTGTAGGTTACCGAAGTCACATGTGGTATCCTCTAAACAGAAACTGGCCTTGTGTCCCTCTGCCACTTTCCGTCCTGTGGTGGCATCCAACAAATCATAATGACTGAATTCATCCATACTAGATAGTGTCTGGAAGGGAGAATTCAAGGTCAGTCTTCTTCTGTTAAACTAATTAACGTTATGTTATATTATGACTGAAGAAGGAGAGTCAGCTCTCCCAATACTTCTCATAAGTAAGTCATGTAGAACACTTGTCTTTTAGTTACCCTTGTATTACAGGTGGTCCCCTACGAGAACACTCGACTTACATCGACCCCTTGTCACGGACCACTGGATATTGGTAATTTATTGTACTTTATGTCCTGGCTACAAAAACAGACTGTAACAGTTATCAGAGGTGTCTGTAATGAAGCTTTAGTGTTAATATTGATTCTTATGACCATCCCATTTTTTAAAATCCAATTGTCACAGAGACCAAAAAATTCTGTCTGGGATACCATGATAAATTACAGTTCCGACTTACATACAAATTCAACTTAAGAACAAACCTACAGACCCTATCTTGTATGTAACCCGGGACGCCTGTATTCCTCTAATATTCCATCTAGAAATGTATGAAGACATCACAACTGTGAGTCACATTTCCTACCTCAGTAAGTGTAACCTCACAGAGAGGGACAGACCACATGAGTGTGACAGGGACGTATTGTGTACAGACCCCTAACTGTCACTGTATTCATGCCTTTCTATATGAATGACATCAATTCTACTAAGCCCATTTTAAGTAAAGGTGTTCCTGCAGTCAGTGAATGGAGGATAGTTATTATAAAACCCTACTCTTAACTCTAATACATATACTGAAAATCACTCAATTATAAAGACTTACCTACAACTGCATTGTTCAAAGATGTCTTATAAATACACAACAAAACTCAAATAATTTTCAAAGATTAATGAAATAATATTCTTTTTATAATTTAATAACTCCAATCACAAAGAGTAGCCATAATAGCATCGCCTACCCAGTTTTACTATGGGACTTTAAAGGGAACCTGTCATCAGAAATTGGCCTAAACAACCACTACCAGTATGTGTTAAAGTATCTGAGTAGCTTCAGATGATGTTTCTTTCATGGCCTGATGCAGTGGCATCATCCAGAAAATCAACTTTGAAGTGAGATGTAAATTGTTTTATGAAGTCAGGAGGCTGAGATTTTAACACTGAAGTCAAGCTCTCCATGCCTTGGAACACCCCCTTCACTTTAATGATGGTCTGCACCCAGGGACATCAATGATCAGATCTCCTAATGTCAATTGCATGGGAGGAAGTGTTCAGAGAAATAGAATTTGACGTCAGTGTTAAACTCTCCTCCTCCTGACTTTATCTAACTTACATCCTATTTCGAAGTTGATTTTCTGGATGAAGCCACCAAGCTGGGCCATGAAAGAAACATCATCTAGAAGCTGTTCACTGCAAATTGAACAGGCCAATTTATGATGACAGGTTCCCTTTAAAGATGCTTTCTAGTCCCTTGAGAGTCATTCCCCTTACTGAGCTCTAATCCCTACTTCCAGCAATGGCATTTCATATGACTGTTACACCCTGTTTGATATTTTAAACAATATTGATCTCTTGCTTAAAAATTTCAAGCAGCTGGATAACCTATAATTCCCGATACATATGGCACATTGAACAGCTATGGTTCCTATCCAACCACTGGTTTAATGTTTCATTTACACTGTGATATTTTTCATTAATGTAACATACTGCATATTACTTAATCATTTTTTTCGGTCTTTAGATCATTTAATATCATTGATTACCGGTAATTTTTGTCCTATAGTTAAACAGGATATAATCTGCTTGACTGTGAGGCTATCCTCACACCTGGGTCGGAGGTTCTATTAGGATGCATACAAAACTTTTTTATAGAAAAATAAAGGTGACCATAATGGACAACGACCAGTTATAGTCAATGAAGTTCTCTCGAGATCCATTGTTGTCCATGTTTTGACATCTTTGTCTTGTACATTCATTGGGAGAGATCAATCATTTCTTCTCCCTTTGCTGGCAGAAAGGACATAAATCTCCCCATCACCCAGAAGTTTGCACATTTTCCTCCCATTTTCGGCATATAAGGGCAGGGGCTAGCAGTGCGTGAGCACTGGGAAAGCTGTAAACTGTGTTTGTAAGCGCAATACAAGCACCATATGTGACCCCCAGAACTACCAATCTATGAGTACTCATCATGCAAGCTGTGCCACTCCCAGCTGGCGAGGGTCGTGTAGGCAAGAAATCTGCGTTCCTTGGTTCTTCACTCTTTGTGGGAAGCGAAGCCGACTCTAACATCATAATCTGAAGCATCTGCTGCATACGCAAGCTAAGAAGAGAGGACAACATAATAGGAGTTTGAACGCAAAAATGATTATAATCTACTAAGTTTTTATTTACTTTTAAATTGTCTGTTTACCTAAATGAGCGCAACTTGTTGAAGACTATGCACAACTAGCATATTCAATTAACTGGAAGCTGATCTGCAATACCTCATGTGACACTGCACAGAACAAGCAGGTCGGGACTTCTCTGAAAAGCCTAACTGTCAATGGCATCGATAGCTTCACACCGATAATAATCCAGTCTCATATTTGACAGCAAAACTTAGATCACACAACCAGAAGTCTACCAAAACATCAAGGTGGTTGATGATGGATTGTATATTTAATACATTTTTTAAAAACTTTTGCCTAAGTTTATACAATTTTACTATCAACCTTTGTTTCTACATAGTTGCCACGCCTCTCATTTCCCCTTTTTGAGTGTGTTTAAAAGTGATTAAGCACTTGTGCCAGGGAATTATTCATCTTTGGCTTGGTAATCCTCCCCCAATATTCCCACCTAAATGTGTTGCACAGAGTCAAAGAAAGTGGATGATCTCTTCCACTAACAGCACCACACCTACCCATGGTTTGTGCGATCAAGTTTTGGATGGAGTTTGTGATGAAATACCAACACGCTCTAGTCAGAGCAGGAAGCGTTTTTTGAAGAAAGCAACCAGTTTACACCCCTTTAGTTCAGTGTACAGTATTGCCATTGATCCACCATAGATGTTAATAGTGTCTACCAAGAGCACCTACTTTCAATATGTTTAAATCTTGCACCCATATACCATAACTTTTCCAATTTTAAACATTTGTATTCGTTTCAGTGAGCTAAGCATGTAAAATTCGGTCCCTTGGCAAGTGAGAGCAAAAAGCATTTGGATTGTATTTAGACCTAAAAGAATGTGGTGTAACTCTCCTTATCTGTATTGAATTTTGTTAGAAACCCAACTTTTGTGAGCTGCCTCAGCATGTATCTGAAATGACACCAATATTCCCATAGGCTTTTTCATATTTCTCCTAGCATTTTCTAGTCATTCCTTACCTAAAGGAAAATGTACTAAGCAATATGTTTAATGCAAGCAAATGCTAAACAAAAGTCCATATCCTAGTAAACAATATGTGTTCAACCCCCTATGCATTACGGTAGATAGTTTTTTCATGAGTTTAGACACATATTTCACTAATTGCAAATAATGATATCCACTGTGAAATCCACGGACAGAGACTTGACTGCAATTTTTTGTCACAAACATGAGCATAACATTTGTTAAAACTTTATGTACATTTCTGTAAGTTTAATTACAAATTGCATGTCAACTGTATTCACAGACTTAAGAGCCCGTCAGGCAAATTAACCACCCAATCTAAATATATTTCATAAACTGCCATTAGCATTGCCTCTATCACCTTCATTGTCCCTCTACATGCCTTTAACTTAAGCATGAGGTCCTAAAGCTGTATGCAAATGACTGTGAGATGTCCAATGAGTCTTACATATTAAATCTGTCCAGGTTTATCATGGATGGGAGGCACAGCCACACCCCCCATTGCTTGACTGACATCCTGTATAATTGTGTGATGTGTAATGGCTCCTCCTATGTGCTTCCAGTCCTGGCGGCGATGCCCCCCTGCAGCCTGTTTGTGTAGAGATACTCCTATACCATGACTGACAGCCTGTAAATGGTGGTGACGTTAATGGTGTTATGGCTCCTCCATGTGCTTCCTGGTTCTGGCGCCCCCTGCATAGGAGAGTAACAACAGCTCCGGCACCATGTTATAGCAGACATTTCAGTACTTGTGTAGCTGATGTCTGGTGTCTCACACATGTGTATTAGGAGGGAGAACATGTCAGCAGATAAGCACAGACACTATCATGCATTACTATGACAGGTGTCCTTAACTTGTGCAGGGGAGAGCCACTCCCCAGCATCATAGTCTCCTCCCTGAAAGACTACTGTCTTGTAAAAAAATAGGGACTAGAATCACATAGTTGTAGGTCATTCACAATATTCAGTATGAAAAATATGTCCAACACATGGTACACTACTTCTATTTCACAGACATGCACATGTGACCGGCTAAGCATTGTGGATTTTTATTATGCAAATCTGGACAAAAATCTTGAATGCATCCAATCGAACATCCTAAAAAATACTGATTTTAGGGTTACAATTATGAGCCATTTTTTTTTACTAAAATCACGTTTACTCCATAGTTCAGCAATACTAAATGAACTATTGAATATTTTACAGTTTTATTTACAGATATTCTGCATAAAAACATTCCTTTGTAATATCACAAGGTTTTCTTATAGTATTACTGAATTAGAGCTGATGTGCCTAGTCTAGGGCTACAGTCCACACTTTGCGCTTTAGAGCTAAAATCTTAAAACAAGGTTGATTTGTCATCGGCTGAGAGTTACTCTTTAGGCAACACGCACAATCGGTGCTGGGGGAGAGAGGAGGCATTGAGCGCTGCTCACCCTGCCCCTCTCCATAGCGATGTATGGTGCCTGTGCGCCGTGCTATGGGGAAAATAGGACATGTCCATCTTTCTCCCAGCTACGGAATGGTACGGTGCAGTACGCCCCTTGCCATCTATGGGGGACGTATATACAGTACATTTCCCCATACGGCAGTGTGATGTAACCTTACAGTTGGAATGGTGCATTGATATGTAAAGGGTATTCATGTCATTGCGCCTTATATTGAACCTAGACATTTTGCAGGCATTTATTGATGGTGCGCCTTAACTCTCATTCAGCAAATATTTATTCCTACAAACCCATACAAAGTCTGCTCTCTTTAGAGAAAACTGAGTAGGCTGCTGCCAGCCACCACTTGCTAATCTACTACTGAGAGCAAAAAATCGAGCTCGTGAAAATCCAACACACTTAGCCAACATTCATCTGATAATATGGTTACCTTAAAAGTGTTTATCTTAATAAACACATTATAAAAGTTTTGAATATATGGCTCTGGCAGCTGAGGCCATCGTTAATTGAGAATGGAGGTGGGTGCAGTTTGCTACAAAATGTCATGGAATTAACATTTGAGGAACAATTCCTAAACAATCTTTATATCAGCTACCAAGGTCTTGACAGTTCTACATATGAAACACTAAGTGGCTGATCATACTATATAACACATATCACTACAGAATACTTGACTAACTTGTCCACCTGAGACTTTAACACACTGCGACCAATTGTACTATGAAAATCAGAATGCTGATGGACTTTACGCATTGTAGATTATAAGTGCAGCTACCCCTAAGCAACATTTTTACCATCCCCACTATAAAATGTCCCGACAAAACGCTCAATGGGTCATGCAACTGAAATATAGGATATATTGTAAGGAAACTGCAACTTGTTAAATGTTCACAGATGATCTTTAAAATGGAATTTACGGTATATGTGTTACCGGCATATAATAGAATGAATGCTACAAAAAGGGGTTTTTACTATTCCTGGTCAATCCCTTTATCCCTATATAATTCCAATACCATTTTTGTTCCCAAAGTCGTTTTCCTTAGGGAAACACTGACCTTACAGATCAACATGTAAGGATTTTGGCAACAGGCATTTATCACACAAATAAAGAGTAAATACCATTTAGTACTACAGCGGTCATGGCCATTGCAACATGAAGTCCTTACAGTGCAAAGGGCATGTCCTCTCTTATCTGTATTTTCTACAGCATTTGCATCACTTTTCTAGATTTTGCTAAAAGTTCAAGGTAATGACTGTACCAAAATGTGTATTATGAAATGATGATCTGATGCTTGAAGTAAAGTTCTCTACTTTTTCATGTTAAATCTGACTCTTTATCACACACTTTCTACAACATGCACATTGCTGTGGATAGTTAAGCTGCAGGTGTTATGGGAACAGTAGTTGCTTTCCAATGCCCCTGCTGTCTCTTTTTACCCAGCTCCACATTATTGTATTGACAACAACGCTGCAACAATCACGGCTGAATTGGAGATCTTTCACACCACTGAGGTCACCATTGTTCAGTAAAATAAGCCTACATAGAACTTTACAGGGGTCCACTTAAATAATGGATTGTTTTTAGCCGCTCCAGCTCATCCACCACTCAATTACCATCAACTCTTATGGCGCCACAGAAAAATGCAGGGAAAGGTTCAGCCAATGGACCAATACGATTGGTAATAGAGCAGCAAAAGTGGGGAGCAGTTAGACTCCATTGTATTTTTTTACAGGCAAGGAAACCCCTTAAATATGGCTGAGAACACCTATGGCCATTCCTGTAGATACTTTGTCGGAGAACTTACTAAGCAATAAACACTAGTATATCCATCTACTAAGTCTGTGGGGGACATTTATCATGCATTGTACACTAGATCTCTAGCATACAAGACATAAGAAAATTCTTAGGGATCAACCCCCACCCCACTGCCATCTCACATGCCAAGTGGGATTACAGGGTATGGAGCAGGGCTGGACAGGGACTCCCCAGCCCAGCTCATGAGTAACATAATTCTATGCAAGACCTGCCCGTCCCCTTAAGGTATACAGCGCCGGCAGAGTTATGCGAGAATGTACATTAACATTACCACCTCTTGCCACAAATTACAACAGAATTCTGTTATAAACAGATTGATAATCATTGTATCTCTATAATTTTAGAAATCAGCACAAGCTCTTTTTTACTATAATCTTTTCTATGGATGTGTTGCTGGGGGGGAGGGTGCACTAATTAGATATGTGGCTTATCATTAAACGGGCACACAAGAACAATTGTTACAGACGAACGGCTTCCTGCTAGTTTCCTTAGTTTTTTGTAATACAAGTTCTTTTCTAAGAACCACAACACTTCATGTTATATAGAAAGATATATGTATTGTTGCTGTGGCAAACCCAGAGAGGCATTGTTCTTCTGGCTGCACAGCGAAGGGAGTATAGATGAGTCTCGTTTGGACATAGGTTCGCAGCCTGAATATAGTTTGGATCCGGAACCAAATCAGGAGCCCTAGAACAAAAATAAATTTCCAAGTGTCATTATCAAAGAAATGAAGCACTTGAAGGGTCAAACATACCAGATCATATGGTATCTCACTTTTTTCATCACACTGTTCAGCTAAAATCTGGGAATTATGCAATAAATGTTCAATACCCTACGGTGCTGCCACAAGGGATATGGTGTATTAAACAGATTCCCCCTAAAAATGCGATGTGTTTAAACCACACCTCCGCTTTTAAATGGTGCCATTATGCAGAAAATGTCAATGGACCATCTTATTCCCTGGGTTATATAAACACCTTCATAACCAAGCCTACTTATACATTATGTCCATTCTTAGACCAAGATTTGTCTAGTACTGGGCTAATAGAGTTAGTTGAACCACCTCTACCACTCTGCGCACACGAAAAACACTCCCAACTTGGCTCTTCCTTGTTGCCCATTCTGGTTTCGCCTCCATTGCAGTAGCCTAGCCACACGGCTTGTGGCGGGAAATAATCAGGTCTTGTGCCCCATAGAAGGCCTCCCCTGACTTCCATCCACCATATGGGGGTTGCTTCATCACCACCTCCAACTGGTACAGATGATTGTACTGGGATCATTTCTAACAGGATAATCACTTCCCTAAAAAGACTGTGGCAAAGCCGCCTGTCAAGTCCATCCTGTGGTGCAGCTGGATTGCTGGAGCTGGACTGTCTGTCAGGGGGCAAAACAGGGGGAGCAAAATATGGTGTTGTGCAAAAGGTGGAGAAGGCTCCTCATAGAATCTTCATACCTCCCACCCAGGAGGTGTGCGCACTAGCCACCTCCACCTCTTGAATAGCCATAGCTTTTTCATATGTCCTGAGGGGTAAAATTCAGGTTTAGGTACAAATGTAGCTGCGGTCTTGGGCCAAAGGATGCCTACAGAATTCTGGGAAGATGATTGGCGGACTCTACTACTACTGCTCTCCCTTGCAAACACCAGCCCTGCGGAGGAAATAAGCGACTTGAGCTGGCTGTTTCACACCACCCCTTGCCAATTATCTGGCACTTGTCCAAAACCCACAGTGGGTGTCGTGTATTGCCCCTGATGTTTGGGATCAGTGCGTGGGTTAAGTGGGTGCCTGTCGGCAGGAGATCCACGCCACTATTCGATCGCCTCCATCCAGAACAACTCTATTTCCCTCCTGTGCCTTCTCCGGCAGCTTGGTATTCGACCCTGAATTCAGCAGCCGATAGCGTTTCCACTTCTTCCCACTGATCATTTGTCCCCAGCCTGCCCCCATCTTGACCCATGCACAAGGACGACCTGACACGAATATACAATAGTTGAGCTACGCAAAGCCATGTTAGTGTCTCTCTTCAGTGATAGACTGAGGATGTGATTAGTATGGTCCAAGCCAGACAGGGTGAAATGAGAACAAGTTTTTCGTCAACGTTCACATATACACCATGTTGGAAACGCCACACCACCCGGTCCAGTGAGTTTCTGGCTGGGAAAGACGTGAATTGAAAAAAAATGTTCTAAAAAAATCTGAGAATCAATGAGAAATAAAGCAAAGAAATTAGTGATTGCTAAGTTGCCTGGTGCAGTTCTTGTCATGCAGACTAGTTGACTGATCAGCAGGTCAGCAAAAGGATGGTGCAGTCAGGGGAAACTGTGCAGGTCCAGCAATGCCGCTGCCAAGCTCTCCGCATAGAGGGGTTTAATTCACACTTCTTTGTTCTTCCAGTTTCGTTGAATAGTTCATGTCTGTTCGCATGACTTGCTGATCCTTGCTGCCTGCCCGGTCCCTCCTGTCCTTCTCCTTTCTTATCTGTCTCCTCCTCCGTCTATTCCCACATCCATCCTTCCTCTGTACCTTTCTCCTACCATCTTTCCTGTTATCCGCATATCATATAATCATTCCCATACCCTCTTCCCCTGCTCACTATTCCCCTCTCTCCGTCCCCCTCACTTTCCCTCCTCCTCCTACTGTCACACTTGCCCACTGCATCCATCCCAACTTTCCCCTCATCCATAACTGTGAGGGCAGCCTCCTCCCCTATTATCCTCCGAACTTTACTGTACTGCCACATGTCAGACTACAATGGAAGTGTAAGGAAGGTGCTCTTGTTTTCCCCTTTGCCATAATATAGCTAGTTTCTCCTTTTTTGATGGTTGTATTAAATTCTTCCACCCATTCCATTCCCCTGACTTTACAGAGTTCTAGTCCAACTGGTCCCTGAGAGCTGACGGAGAGAGTGTGCCGACTACCTGCTTGTAGCCCCAATCAAATCTCATGCTGGTTCGAGGTTCCTGTATATTTTTCGGGAGCGATTGGACGCCTGACCCTTTTCACCTAATTCCAGTCTCCCTCACTATACACAGAACGGGTCCAAGTTTTAGAGATCCAAAGAAGAAGAGTGGAAAGGCTACCTCCTGTAACCATTACATTCCTCCTCCCTCTCAGTGAATTGCTCACAGTGTAGGAGGAGAATGTGCAGCTCAGCTTCTAGTGACATGAATTAGTCTCATTGTAGAGACTGAGGAAGCAAGTGTGCATGCCTACCTACTAACTTACCATGTGACACCCATTATCATGAGAATGTACGCTCAAATTTTACAAATGGTCTTCTGAGAGACAAGAGTCTAGTTGCTGAAGTTCTGATTAGGGTTGGACAGTTTTGGTGTAAACTGAACGCGGCTGTTAATAACAATCAGATACCTTACAATCGAAATATATGATGTCATGGTCATCATTTTGACACACCATCTGTTCTGTCCTCTGCCAGAAAATTCAGCTGCTTAGGTTTCCGTTCTGCAGTGTAATTTTGGTACAGCACCATCTACTGGTGTTTAGTGCATTTCCAGCTTGTATGTTTTTTTCAAATGAGACTATGGGAAATCCTCTAAGCTTTTGGAAATGTTCCTGAGCATTTTGTGGTATTTCGTAGTACTGGTACTAACAGCAAGCCATCTTTCCACGTGTCTGGTTCAGTGGTGAGGTTGCCACTTCATATGACTTGTTTGTACCGCAATTTCGTTACAACATCCTGTTCCAGCATAGTTGGTGAGCAAATTATCTATGTATTGCTGACCCGTCGGTAGCTTTAGTATGAGTGATGTATTATACCCTCTGTTGTTGTAAGACAGAATTTTGTATACCACTGTTATTCATCCTATGTTTCACTCTTTTCCTCCTGTCTACCATCAATGGAGAGAAGATTACAGTTTTTCTACGTCTTCTTAAAGGACACCTGTCACCTGACCTGTCACAGACTGTCCTTAAGTCTGTGTCCACTGTCTGTCACCTCACCTTTGGCGCAGCTCACAAGGATCCAGTCCCAGCCTTTATCTAGTTATTTCATAATTAATCATGTAAATCCATCTCATTCTTATCAAGTAAAGGAGGCTGGTCACATGGTCCGAGGCAGTTATGTCACCCCTGTTTACCCTCCCCTCTCCGCCCTACCTGCTCATGTCTGTGTGTAATGTATAGTAAAGCTTGCTAGTGTGTGTGCTGCATCGGCTGACATGCTGCATCCTCCTAATATATCAGGTGAGAGACACTGACAATCAGCTACACATGATCTGACATGTTGCTGCTGTAACATGGCTGCCTGGAGCTGCTGTTTCTCTCCGACACACACACACCTCGCACACAGGCTGCAGTGGGTTTGGCCACCAGCACACCAGTAAGCGACATCATTATACAGCTCCCTCTTATACGGCTGTCAGTCAAGCACTGGGGCGTGGGCTGTGCCTCCCCTCATGAATAGAGTGGACAGCTTCATATGCTATGCTTCATTGGACATTTCACTCACAGGTCATTTGCATACAGCTTTAGGACCTCATTGCTTAGGTTTCCAGGCATGTAAGAGGGACAAATGAGGGATGAGCAATTCTCTCTACTGGCTATTTATGATAAGAATTTCGTTTAGGGTGTTATTTTTGCATTACGGGTTCTCTTTAAGAGGACCATGGATGTTTACGCTCATGTCAGATTACACCACTGTGCTAACGTGTAGGGACAGTATAACCATCACCAACAGACTAAAAGATACATTAGAAAAATGGTGTTGGATGCTCTCAGCTTCAATGAAAGGACACATCAGCTTATGCTATCAGATTTTCATGACTGTATGGTGAAGGATCATAACCGTGTTGAAATAAAGTTTTGGATTTTTAATCGGTGAGTGCCAGTTTTACTTCTTTCTTCTTATCCAAGTGTCACAAATGTCACATGCCTGAGCACTTTAGTCTGAAGTAGCAAAATCTTTCCACTCTCATCCCTGGAGAGGAAAGGAGTGTGAGAATGCATGAATACCAGCAGGCCCTGGTGCACAAGCTGAAACAGTATTTCCCTTCTGACAGCGCTAGCGGCAGAGGGCGTACTTCTGTGGGACAAGTAGCGAGGGAGAGTAGGCGAGCAGGCAGCTTGTCCAGCACAGGCAGGGGTACGCTTTACAAGGTCTTTGCCAGTTTTATGTCACCCCAGCAAGACACTGTCACCTGTCCCCAGTCTCGGCAGAGTAGGGCTGATCTTTACAGAAAGATGGTGAGGGAGTACGTAGCTGACCATACCATCGTCCTAAATGATCACACAGCTCCCTACAACTACTGGGTTTCAAAGCTGGACATGTGGCACGAACTGGCGCTGTACGCCTTGGAGGTTCTTGCCTGCCCTGCCGCTAGCGTGTTGTCCGAGCGGGTTTTCAGTGTAGCTGGTGGCATCATCACCGATAAGCGTACACGCCTGTCAACTGACAGCGCTGACAGGCTGACACTTATCAAGATGAATAAAGCCTGGATTTCTCCAGATTTTCATTCTCCACCAGGTGAAAGAAGCTCAACCTGAATAATGTATGCACTCCTCCTCCTCATTGTCCTCCTTCTCCTCCTCTTTGTACACTAAAGCAGAGGAAACTGGTTATTTTTTGCCAGGGCCAACTGGCTCTAGCTGTAGTACTCTATGTATTTAATTTTTCTGGAGGGCCACCTACCCGGTCCTCTGGTTTGAAAACTTTTTTGGACTGCCACATACAGGCACTCAATTTATTTACTATCCAAATTAAATTGTCTCCATAGCAGCCTCCACACGTCGTCTTTTTAGCTGCCTCCACACGTTGTCTCCATTGCTACCTCCACACATAATTTTGGGTTGTTTTCATGGTTTCCACATCAAACTTGTTAACTTTGTCGCCACCCTGCTGTGTAATCCACAAAATATACTGGCAAACTTTTATCATTTACCGATATTATTTCAGCGTTTCTTGCGCATCTGTTTACATTCCCCTCACCCGCCATATCCTAAACTTATAAGAACGCTACTACACTTGATCTTATACAAAAGGTTCTTAGAAGTGCTGTTTGGGGAGTAGCCGAGAGACAGGGGCTTGGATTGGCGAAAGCTCGCCTGGCAGCGGAGCGCCAGCTCCATCCCAAGATCCAACTAACATAGTTTTAACTGCAGCACCTTTAATCTACTACTAGTTCACTGCCTCCATACATGGTCCCCTTATCAAACGAGCTGTGTCAGGCAGAATTTTCAGGTGTTTCACCAGATACATAGTGGAACGCGGCCCATCTGTCGCCGCCATGCTGGAGACCTGAAGTTGCAATCATAGCAGCGAAATATGGATGCCCCATACTGTCGCTCTTAATCATGGAACCATTTCCAAAAAAACAATTAAAAATAGAACCACTATGCTATTCCATTATTCCTAGGTGAAATATTCAAACGACCCGGCCTGCTTTGAAAATTATAATTTTTTCAAAGTAAACGCTTCTGGCCCCCAGGCCCATTTTGGGTGGGGAGGACCCGAGAGACAGGGGCTTGGACAGGCGAAAGCTCGCCTGGCAGTGGACCGCCACCTCCATCCCAAGATTAGGCAGCCTCAGAGGCATCCATGCATGCTGCCCCTGCTGTTTCCTGTCCATTTTGCCTTCACGATCCTCCACACCGTCCACCAATGTCTCCATGCGCAACTTTCAACTCTCTATACCCCAGACGCTGGAGCACGAGAGGATATGCAGCACATCATCCCCTTATCGAACGAGCTGTGTCAGGCAGAATTTTCAGGTGTTTCACCAGATACATAGTGGAACTCGGCCCATCTGTCGCCGCCATGCTGGAGACCTGAAGTTGCAATCATAGCAGCGCAATATGGATGCCCCATACTGTCGCTCTTAATCATGGAAGTCGTCTCCATGGCATCGGGAAAAGTTTGTCTCGAATAACGAGTACCCGAGCATTTTAGTGCTCGCTCATCTCTAGTTAGCAGCCAGACGGGTAGGATATTGTTTGTTTTGATGCCTGAATGTAAAGGCTGTTTTATTTTGTTCCTGCTGACGAAATAAACGCAGGCGAGACCTGTTTTGGACTGTACCTTGGTGTCACTGTCTTGAACTGCATCACAAAACCCCGCTACCTCAGAATCTACTGGGCCAAATCTTCCACAGTACCAACAGTAATACGGTAACAATGTGTATGAACAAACAGTAATACGGCTGGCTGTGTACTGCAGTGTAGCTCCATGTATGGCTGTGTAATGCGGCTGTAGCTCCATGTATGGCTGTTGGTACTGCAACTGTAGCTCCATGTATGGCTGTGTACTGTGCCTGTAGCCCACACATCCAATACAGGGCCTCCCTACCCCCACAGCATCCATACAGGGCCCTCCCCCCCCCCCCACAGCATCCAATACAGGGCCCTCCTCCCCCCACATCATCAATACAGGCCCCCTCCCCCCCACACATTCAATACAGGGCTCCCTCCCTCCACAGCATCCAATCAGGAACCTGCCCCCCGCAGCATCAAATACAGGGCCCCCGCCCCCTGCAGCTATATTACAGGGCTCCTTACACTACCTCCTCATCAAAGGCTGCTGACTGTCCCTCTCCGTTAGTCCAGTCTGCCACCTACGACTTCATCAGCAGTTGTGCATCGCGCAGAACGATGCCGGCTGGGAGCACAATGAGGCGCTGTCGCACATTGACAACAGCGGCGCGCATACTGATGACGTGGACGCTTATGCCGACAGCGCGTACACACCTGATCTGTCGCTGAGGATGACCGCGTGCGGCAGTACAACCGCGACCTGCACTGCCTTGACCGCCTTCCCTCACAGATGCCGGCAGTGCGCATCGGCAGTACGCTGTGACCTGGTGCTGGCGGAAACAGTGTCCGCCAGCGCCTGATCAAAACTTTGTTTCAGTGTCGGGACTCGGGGCCCACCGAGGTTTTCTTCTGGTACTCCGCGCTGGCCAGTCCGACGCTGCTGCATATTCACAGGTTTTTACAGTGTGCGTTTCAGTGAAATTGCATCAGGCGAGGGGTTATGCAGAGTGGAGAGGAAGATAAGACAGTTTAAACAGCCTTTGACTGCTGAACTTCCAGTAGCCTTTCAGGTTTATTTCCATAATTTTAAAAGTTGGTTTTAGAAGAAAGAAGGTCATGGACAACAAATATAAGATTATCACAGTCAAGGTTCCTCTATGAGTCAGTGCCCCTAGATTATCATGCTGGACTTTGATGGTGATTTCCTTTAAAAGGAACCTACACCACAAATCTACCTATAAAGTAGATTGGGTGGTAGGTTGGATCAATGGGACGTGAGATACCCTTTAAGGGCTAATCCTCACGTCCCACACTTTTTGATAACTTTTATTACACATATATTCAAATTTACTTATGGCGCTACGGGGCGTGGTGTAGCCGCATCTGAGGTTCACGAGGCGGCTACTCCACGCCCCGCTAGCCACTTTATTACCCCTCCTACTCACCCACTCGCGCGCAGCTCCGCGTAGCTGGCCCCTGTCGGCGATCCTGCAGTCTGCGCATCGCAGAAGACAGGCCCGCGCCTGTTTCGGAACAGTGACCGCGCAGCGCGGGCCTGCTCTTCTTCGCATGCGCAGGGCGGCAGGATCGCCGGACGAGGCGCGGAGCTGCGCGCCGAAGATGGGTGAGTAGGAGGGGTAAAGTGGCTACCGGGCGTGGAGTAGCCACCTCGTGTAACCTCAGTGAGGCTACTCACGCCCATAGCCGCTAAGTAAAATTTGAATATATGTGTAATAAAAGTTATCAAAAAGTTGGGGACGTGATGATTACCCTTAAAAGGGCTATCCTCACGTCCCATTGATCCACCTACCACCCAATCTCCTTTATGGTAGATTTTGGTGGTAGGTGCCTTAAAGTATTCAAGACTTTCTGTAAGTTTATGCCATTGGGACAATATCAGGTTCTTTATCTTTCAGCTGTCAGTGATATACAGGACAGAAGCTGATTTACATAAACTGCTTAAATAAGGGAAGAAGACAAAGGGAAAAGAAGGACACAAAAACATATTTCTTTAATAAAAGTATATTACAAAGTTTACTGTTATCATCTGCACAATGATTAGAGAATGGGGCAGATTACTTACCCGGTCCTGGTACAGGTAAGCGCGTGTTCCGACACTTTTCTTTTTTTTTTAAATGCGGCCGTTTCTTCCGAATCCGTCGGTTTTCGTTCGGTCCCGCCCCCCCATTTCCATCACGTGCACGCGCGCGATGCGCCACAATCCGATCGCGTGCGCCAAAAACCTGGGGCAATTCAGGGAAAATCAGCTCAAAACTGAAAAATTCGGGTAACCCGCCGTAAAAACGCGATTTGGCCCCTTAGTAAATGCCCCCCAATGTGTTTGTAATGCATTACAAACACGACATAACCGCAGGAATGTAAAATAAGTGTAAATGCGTTCAACCCGCAACATAAACACAAACACGTAAGTGTTTGTAGTGTAACATAACATAAACGCAAATGCGACATAAATGCAAAAAGTACGTAAACACAAACGGGACGCGCAGGTGTAAACTGCAATGCCACATAAATGCAATTCTGCTTAAGTGCGAAGCAAACACCACTTAGCGTAAGCATAATCCGACTCAAGCACACGCAACAACACCACATAAACCTAAACATGATGCAATGCAACATAAGGGTACGGGTAAACATGAAAAAAAACACACCACAAAATGCTGTTAAGCTAATGGTGCATCAACACTGTAATCGCAACGTAAACGAAAATGCTAACTATTGCGATGCAAAGCCATGTAAACGTCATGTTTGTGTAATCTACTGTAAACACTTTTACATACGTTTTGTGTTACATTGCTTTTACGGTAACATCGCATGTGAGTTTGCATCTATTTTTCAAATGACGTTCAAGGCTTGCGACACATTTTAAGTTAAATCTCGTGGTTTGTCAGAATCTGCCCACCTATTTGTTTCTCATGAAAGCCGGCGCGATTGCGCCAAAATCCGATCTCATGTGACACAATAACCTCCTTTTAAATGCGGTGCAAATCCAAATCGTTGGAATATACGACGTTTGTCGGTCCACGGACCTAAGTAAATGAGCCCCATTGGGACTATGGTAACACAGTATAAATGTATTGTCAACAGATGTTATGTGTGTGAGCATAGCCTTTAGATGAGCATAGAAAGAAAATCACAGCTCACTACTGTGCATTAAAGTTTGTGTCTGACATTGCCTGCCACTGATTGGACAGTAAGAGAGAAGCTAGCATAACATACACCCTCTTTCTTCTCCGCACCTCCTCTCGACAAACCAGATTATAATGGTCTGATACCGGGACTGATTCTCTCAACTGTGGGGGCTGAAAGAAACTCAAAGTGTCCCTGAATCTGTGTACCAGCCCCTACATAATGGTGTTCGCTCATCTCCCCATGTGTGAGGTGGTAAATGTCCTCTTTATTAGGTGTCCCAGGCCAGAGTGTAAAGGGTGAAGAGTAGGGGTGTCAGGACAGAACCTTAAGGGACGCGAACAGAGTGGGGGGCGAGGTGAAGAGATGGTGTGGAGTGGTAGACACTGGATGTCTGGTTGGAGAGGTATGAGGAGATCCAGGATAGGGCCAGGTTGGTGATGCCAAGAGAACATAGCATCGTGTAGCAGGAGAGAATGGTCAACGGTGTCAAAGCAAGTGAAGAAGGGAGAGAAAAGTGATGTTTTGCTTGGCTGACAGTAGGTCATTGGAGACTTTGTGAGGGCATCTTAGTGGAGTGATTGGGTCAAAACCAAATTGTAGTTTGTCATGGAGCAAGTTGTTGAAATGGAATATGTTCTAGGTGGACATGCTGCTCCAGGAGTTTTGAAGCAAATGGGAGAATGAATTAGGGAGATATTCAGCGAAGTAGATGGGTCTAGAGATGGCTGTTTTAGGATGGGTCGTCAGTTGCATGTTTAAAGAAAGATGGAACATTGCCAGTAGATCTGTTAGAGTTAGAGCTGGGATGAGCACAGTGGTGAGGTTGGGGATAAGATATAACTGAATTGGGTGAGATGTGAGCTTCACAGCATGGAGGAACTTTCTCATCAGTAAAGATTAAAGAGGGGGGGATTGGATATCCTTTTTGATTGTGCAAGTTACACAGCAGCTCTCCAGACACAAAATACTTATGAACAAACATGCACACGTGTATAATTGTACTTGTAAACCTGACATTTTACTGAATGCATGAACTAAATGATGTCAGGACTTAAAATAGCCATCATAATTCTCACTCTTCCTTCTGCTGCAACATATTGGTTGAAAACGCAATTGTTTACTTTCAGTGACAGAAGACTAGCATTTGACTTGGCCCTATAATGGATGGTTTCCATGGAAATGACACCTTCTTATATTTAAGATCAGCAGAAGATCCGAGCTTGACTGCTAAGTATGCACAGCCAGATGGCTATAAAGAATACATTCATTCATTCATGCTGAACAATTTTAGAATATAAAACTTTACACATAGTTTCCACATTGTAGGAACCTATAAGTCTGGAACCTGAATGATAGGAAATGTGTGCAAAATGTTAATATTTTCTCCTTGTTATAAAAGGGACACACTAAAATAACAAAACTCCTGGTTACTATAGCAAAGAGATACCAGCTTACTACTGTTCAACTCCTAACAAATTAGCGTTAGCTATGTTGACCAATTATTATGCCATAATTTAGTCCATGCTAATGTCATTCCTAGATGTCGAGTGGGAAGCTTTATTGTAACGCTATTACTTATAAACAACTATGTAATATAATACTTATCTTTTTAGGTGGTGGAGCAGATAGACAGACTTCTTCATCCTTTGAGTTGTAGCTGGATGCTGATGACTGGACCCCAGGAACTGTTAGTATGCATCAAGCAGTGAAAAGGGGGTCCTCTCTGTGGCTGGGACCCCTAGATTCCTGAGTTCAGACAGCTGGGAATTCTGTTCTTTTCTAGAAGCCTCCACCCCTTCTGACTCTGGAGATGGCTCAGACCGCCTCCTGACTTAGGTTACTAAATGTGGGGCTACCCCAATGGTCCAGACTCCTCAAGTGAAGAAGCTCCTGTCCCACCGCAGAAGCCCCTACCAACAAGGACCCCCTGGCTCCAGAGACCGAGTAAGATTTATGATAAGTGTCTATACCAGCATTATGCTGTGATGACAGTGAAGATCCCCCCTATGGCCAAGACACTCCTCGAGAACCTCCTAGGCCTCCTGTCCTTGTAATGTTATCACAAAAGCAAGAGGAGGAATGGCTGGATTCAAGAGGGGAACAAGGAGCTGTAGCACGCAGACTGTGTGTGACAAGAGCACCCAGACTGTGCTACCATATGTGCCAAAAAAAGGAAAGAAGGCCGATCTGAAGATGAAAAAGGACAGTGAATATAAAGGTAGTATAGAGACATTCTGGCTAGTAAACGTAGACTAACCTGAATACCAGAAAATGTAAATATTATACACTATATATACATATTTTTGATAGGTGAATGAGTGAGCATGTTTGAATGAAGAAATAACAGAACAGAAGGGTTTTTATGCATAAAGAGCGAGTAATGTGAACAACTGAGTTAACAGGTGTCATGTTGAATATCTCTGCACACTTATTAATATGGGCAATATATGGTGCACTTTTTAACCTTTCTTATGAACCGGGGAAGGGGCCACTAGAACCGGACCGGCTTCATAACCCCCTGTACTGTACCTCACACTTCTGCTGTGTCCTCACGTCTTTTCTGTTCCTGGCGCAGCAAAACCTTCACCTCACATGTATACTATTAAAGAGGATAAATACATTAAGTGTAATGTGTCTTTGTCTCTGTCGGGGTTGATTTCTTTGCCTTATTCATGTTGTTATAATATAGAAAAAGCTACTGCAATAACACAAACCATCAACACAGTATCCCAAATCTGTGGCAATTGCCTGCAAAGGTTATTGTACTTTCTGCTGCACCCTAACCAATTCATAGCAGACTATTAACCTTCAAACACTTCATTTACCTACAACAGCGTCTATTCTCCTGAGAAGATGCAAGAAATGAGAATTGCAGTAAAATCATGTAATATATGTTTCTTCTACTCTGGTTGTAATTATATCACACAATGACGGTCTTGAAATCTCAGAGAAGCTCTTAACTGACATGAAACACCAGCATCATGGCAGATAAGTGGTTATTTGTTCTATAAGCAGATACCTGCCCTGTAAGTAGAGAGCACAGCCTATGAGCCCTTTCTATATAGCCTTAATCACACCACATTTTACAATTACATTGTGGTTTCGGCAAAAGGTTTACCACCTCACATGCTGGAAATACCATTCTGCAAGAACTTTGAATTTCTCTCTAAGGGTACATTCACACAGCCCTATGCTCGCCCAGCCGCAGCCGGGTGGGCATACCGCTGTGCGATGGAGAGGAGAGTTGACCTCCTCCCCCCCATAGAGAACAGCGGCGCATGCCCGCACATACGGGAAAGATGCATGCGTACTGACGCCCAGGCCGCCATTGCCGTCTGTGGATGTATATTTGGCCCGTGAATTTGCGCACACATAAACATTCCCCCAGACGGCCGCTGAATGTTCCTTATAACTCTTATCGTTGCTGAGATATCAGTTCCAGTATATGATGACTGTAATCCTCTACACTGTTAGAGAGGAGGTTCTGGAGTGGAGGGTGTGGTTTTGTTATACTATTCTTCTCTGACACTGTCAAGCAGTTGGCAAAAGCTGCTGTGTAAGTGCACCATATAATTCTTATCTATCACTCTGTTTGCTGCTGCTGCGCATTCCTCCTGCTCCGGTCAGCATCGCTCCGCATACGAACAGATCTTGCAGTAGCGCACGCGAAGAGAAGAAAAGAGTAGTGGTAAACTAGAACTCCCTATGTAACAAGCAAATTATTCACAGCAATCATTGGGGACATATTTATTAACCATAACAATAAGATATGATCATAGACAGCGCCACCTAGGCAATGAGAATGTTCTGTAGCAGTTAGCCTCCTAGGCACACAGCTGTTATAATGGCAGTAGCCATTTAAGCAATGAAGCTGTTCTAAGCAGTAGCCACTTAGACGGAGCATGATATATACAAGGTAGCAACAGCTACCTCGGCAAGAGCGTGTTCTTAGTGGCAGCCACTGAGGCATGAAGCATGTTATATAGAATAGTCTCCTAGGCAACCTGCATGCTCTATAGCAGTAGCACCCGGCAATGATTATGTTCTATATCAGTTAGCCCCTGGTCATCAAGCTGTTATATATAGCAGTTGCCACTTAGGCAACCGGCATGATCTATAGAAGTGCCCATCTAGTACCCTGCATTTCTATAGCAACCTTAGACAACCTTCATGTTCTTTAGTAGTAGCCACCAGGCATCAAGCATGTTCTCTAGAGTAGCCATTTAAGCCAATACATGTTCTATAGCTGTAATCCACCGAGCCAACCTGCATGTTCTGTAGCATAGCCACCTAGGCAATGAGCATGTTCTCTACTCTACCTTCGCAAACTTGCATGATCTATAGCAGTAGCCATTAAGCATGTTCTCTAGCTGGAGCCATCTAGGCAAATTGTATGTCCTATAGCAGTATCCACCTAGGCAACATGCATGTTAAGTAGATGTAGCCACCTAGGAAAACAGCATGTTTATAGCAGCTGGGTCTGTAACAAAAAGGTTGAGACAGTGGAATATCTTATGAAATACATTGGATCGAAAACTAAAAATATGCGTGTCAAATATTTTGAAACCCTGTGAGGTTGGGCAGGGGTCAACTTTAAAATCTAAATGAACCACCATTTTTATAGCAATTTGAGTTTCTAAAGAAAAGTTTATTGTTGATCTATGATCAAGTCATTTTCATTGTATAGAGGTCTCCCTAATCGCTAAAGGTAAATGAGCTAAAAAAATTGTTCCAGATAGATATCTCGAGAAATACACATCAGATCGAAAAACACAATAAATGTGACAATATTCTTTAAAAATCATCCAATGATACTAAAGTTGACCCTGTATTTTTCTCACCCAGGGGTGGGAGATCACATTTTTAATGTAAAAACTACTTCATGTAACACATGACGTGTAGTAGTTTCTTTCTCTTCGAGGTGCGTGATTTAAAGGGAACCTGTTACCAGGGGTTTGGCTTTAGTCTCCTCATGCCCTCATAGCCAATTCTAAGCACATTCCCAACGTTTAAGATAAAAAGAAAATTTTATTAAAGTTTCAGTATATCTCATTGGTCCTGTGTCCCGCATCCTCTTGTGGCATTTCAGGTTAAAAAATTCTAAAAGCCCTCACCCTCATACCTCTCTCCCTCTATTCTCTACCCTCGATGGCATAACTTAGACTCGATGGCATAACTTATGCCCCTATGTGCCCACTTTTTTGTCTCTTAACCCTAGTGCTCTGCGCCGTAGCTGTACTGTGCTGAGTCCCCAAATAGCGCTCAGCGCAGTACAGCTACTGCGCAGAGACGATGCGGTTCAGCGCTGCATAGCAGTCGAATCGGCATCGTTAGCCGCGGGGTTTCAACGGTATCTACCGTGTGACATCCCCGGCTAACACCCGCGGTCGGAGTGGGCTCCGATCGCGGGCGTTTAAACCGTCAAATGACCGCGTCAACGTGACCGCGGCATTTAACATGCCTCCTCTCTTACCCACCTATCGCCCCCCCCCCCCCCCTGCCGTTTTCGGGGGGATGATCGGCTGCTATGGCACTCTGGGGTCCGATCGGACCCCAGAGAAGCCTGAAGGCAGTGCCTTTAAGATGGCGTTGGACGTCATCTTAAAGGCAAAGTGTCAGCTGTGCATCTGCATACGCCACTGCTAATACCCTGCAATACATCAGTATGCTGAGTATTATGATAACAAGCAATCAGATGATTGCTTGTTTTCATATCCATGGTGGATCAATAAAAATGTAAAAAAAAAATGTTTTTCAATAAAAATGACTTTATAATCACAAAACAATGCCATAAGCCCCAAAACATATAAAGAGACATATAACGCTCAAAAAGTTAAATCATACACAAAACAAACCCACATATATAGTATCACCGCGTCCGTAAACATCCATAGAATAAAACTAAATAACTATTGAACCCTATGATGAACGCCGTAAAAAAAACGTTAAAAACCCGCCAAAAATTATGATTTTACCTATTATATCCCTACAAAATGCTATAAAAAGTGATCAACAAACTATGTACTCCAGATGATACTGCTGCAAAGAACAACATGTCCCGCAAAAAACAACCATCAACCCGCTCCGTAGCCCAAAACTTAACAATGTTATGCCACTTGGAAGACGGCGATGCAAAAATGATAGATTTTTCCCACATTAGGGTTTTTTTGCAAATTTAGTAAAACAAGAAAAAATATTCATGCCTGGTATCCCCGTAATCGTATCGACCCTAGAATAAAGATAACAGGATTATTAGGAATACGGTGAACACGAAAAAAAAAGAAAGTAAAATCCGGTACAGCATTGATGCTTTTCTACTCATGACCTCAAAAAAGTTCCTAATTTTCCACAATAGGTGATACCAACCCAAAATGGTAACACTGGAAAAAGCATCTCATTGCGCAAAAAAAATGCTGTCCATGACCCAATAACGGAAAAGCGAAAATTTTATAGCCTTCAAAGGGGGCATGAGAAAACTAAAATCCTGGCAGCTGCAGGTTGCTCCTTCCCTTCTGGCGCCTCGCTGTGCCCCCAGTAACACAAGTAACGGCAACATGTGGGGGGGTCGCTGCACAGAGAAAATTGTAGAACAAATTTTATGGTTTGTTTTCTCTTTTTTTAATCTTTTGGAAATTGTAAATTTTAGGCTAAATGAAGTATAACCGACAAAATTGACGCATTCTAATTTCACCACCACTTTTGAATCATACTATGAAATTTCATCGGGGTTAACCAATCTTTGTAAATGCGGTTTCTGATAGTTTGTCGGGTGCAGATTTGAAAGGGTTGGTTATAAGGGGGTTTTTGAGTGCTAATAGTAAATTTTATTTCAAACAGTATTTAATCCCCAAAATATGTCAATTCTGAAAACGGAAAATCGCTATTCGATTTGTAGGCCGGTGACGTCAAAATAAATTATCCAAACATTTCAAAATTATGAAATGTAAAGTAGACAAATTGAAATGTTATTCGAAAGTTATTTAGGTGTAAATGATCTGCCTGAAAACGCAGTATTTTGAATTTCGAAAATGAAATTTTCTAAAAATTCATCACTTTTTCCCTTTTTTTGTAAATAACGCAAAACTTATCAGCCAAAATTTACCACTAAAATGAAGTAACAACATGTGGGGAAAAAACAGTCTCAGAATCGCTTGATAAGTAAA
The DNA here is from genome assembly GCA_019512145.1 of Engystomops pustulosus. Classification (NCBI taxonomy): domain Eukaryota; kingdom Metazoa; phylum Chordata; class Amphibia; order Anura; family Leptodactylidae; genus Engystomops; species Engystomops pustulosus. The sequence continues at coordinate 49,034 of WNYA01000846.1, forward strand.
AGTGTTCAAAAGTTATCACCATATAACACGGGCAGGTCAGAATCCAAAAAATGGGACTGAGCCTAGCTGTAAATGGCTGCGTCCTTAAGGGTTAACTACTACTGACTGCAACAGGCATGTATATTAGCAAGAGCCCACTAGACAAAGGCATGTTTCTATAGTGGTAACCACTGAGTATAACATGTTATATAACAATAATAGCATGTTATGTACAAGTAGCCACATGGCAACAAGCATGTTCTATAGAGTATCCACTTTGGCAACCTGCATGTTCTAAACAAACCACACCGGAGGTTTCTCCGGTACTCCGCTGGGCCAGTCCGACGCTGCTGCATATTCACAGGTTTTTACAGTGTGCTGTTTCAGTGAAATTGCATCAGGCAGAGGGTGGGTAGTGCAGAGTGGAGAGGGAAGATAAGACAGTTTAACAGCCTTTGACTGCTGAACCTTCCCAGTAGCCTTTCAGGTTTATTTCCATAATTTTAAAAGTTGGTTTTAGAAGAAAGAAGGTCATGGACAACAAATATAAGATTATCACAGTCAAGGTTCCTCTATGAGTCAGTGCCCCTAGATTATCATGCTGGACTTTGATGGTAGATTTCCTTTAAAGGAAACCTACCACCACAAATCTACCTATAAAGGTAGATTGGGTGGTAGGTGGATCAATGGGACGTGAGGATAGCCCTTTTAAGGGCTAATCCTCACGTCCC